>JASDQU010263583.1:0-15475 GCA_032191745.1 Picea mariana | reverse complement strand
GAGTCCCCATTGATGAACTATTCACAGGACCAACATCTCTAGGTGAGATTCTTTAAGGAAAATGAAAATAGTAATAACAAAAACGAAGCGACAGATATACCAAGCCTTAGGTATTTCTCAGTGATACACATGGTAAGAACTATATCCTCCCTTTGTTAAATGAAATATTACTTGAGGGGTAGCATAAGTTGTCCAGTAACCCTAACTCTGAAAGACCTAATAACTACTAAAGAGAACTCCCAAACGACTAATCAAAGGAAGAACACAACAGGAATAAAAAACACGATGGTAACTAATAGAATAATAAAATACTTAAACGTACTTTCGAAAAATTTCACCTACATACTGTTATCTATCTCGGGATTATGTTAAGGAAGAACTCACCAGTGTTTCAGACCGTGCCATGAGTTACACTATGGAAACAACCACCATCCCTCCCAGTCGTCGCCTCTGAAAACTATGGTATGCAGGACCTCTTCGCAAAACTCAAGAATGACAAACTGTGAGCTTACTCCAACCCTAATCAGCACATTGATGTCTCATAGTAAATGTAGGGAGTGCGGAGGATGGTTAGCCATGTGACAATGGTAGGGTGAGTGTGACGCTTCAGGTATGAAGCCTAGTAAACCTAAAGGAATTTCGTAGGATGACCATTAATGTAGTACAGAGCTTTAACTATTGCGACAGAAAAAACATCTCTTCCACTTAAGGAATATCTCGATTGGATACCATCATGACTTAGGTTAACATTTTTGCCTCCTCTTTGTTAGTCCGAGACAACAGTCAGATCCTAGTTGTCGAGATTTCATTGGCATTTGGGTCTAGTACTTTCATTACTTTTTCAACCCTGATTTCAAGAACCAAAACATAATTGAGACTTGATAGTTAGGTTAACTTCCTGGTTTAAAGGAAAAACTCGACTCCATGTCCATTATGGATGAGAAATAGTTAAATTTCCTAAGATAACACCATTAAGTGAACCTGTGCATGGATGTGGAGCTATGTGTTAAATTAAAACGAGTTGTAACATGTGTTGTAAGACTACCCTTGTATGCGTAACCTATATGCATTTGGGTAAATATTAAAGGTAGAAGGGGGCATGCTAAAGGCCTTGAGGGTTTCCCTTATAACTTTTCTTCTCATGAAATAGATAGGATATATGGTGGCAAGAAGAATTATAGGGGTTTATAACAAGGTTTTTTTCTATAGAGAGAGTTACAATTAGCAAGGTTTTATTACAGAATTTCATAATCAAGTCAACAACAAAGTCACATAACTAGGATCTTCTCATTCTTCTCCCAAGAAACTTATAAAGGAAAAAAAAAAATTGTGATCAATATGAGGTACATTACAATAGCTCTCAACCAAAATCTAATGGCTACAACTCAAAACTCGTCAGAACCATATCATCACATATATGATCTCCTCAGATATTACAATACATATTTATATTACCAAAATGCGTTAAGAACCTTACAACAAGGACCCAAAACCCTAACCCCAAGTGTATTAGGTTTCTCCACATTACAAACTACTACATGAGGTTGGTCCTCAATCCAACTATTTCCTGGTCACACTGTCCTTATTTCTTTGTTTTTCTTTCCTCTTCCTCGTGCTTATTTTCCCTATTTCCCACCGCACTGCTTTCCCTACCTTCTGGTGCACTAATTTTCCTAGAATTTTGGCATGTGCTCCACCCGTGGTCCCATTTCTAACTGTATTCCAAAATTGTTTTGAATTTCCCCAAAATAGCCTGAAATAGCCAGATCCAACAGGTAGATCTATTTTTCCTTGAGCAACTAGATTAGATTTGTTTGTAGACGAATTCCTCTTTATCCCCAATAAACATGAGAAGGGTGTGTTTTTTGTCTTGTGTGAAAGTGATAGATTTGAAAGGATACTAGGAGATCCATCATCAAGGATAATGATATAAAAACATTTGTAATAAGGTATGATCTTCTATTTTATTCGCATATCATAATTTGAGTGTGTATGCTTGCTATAGTAGGAAAAACCCCTTACGGACTACACTAGGGTTTTGAAGTGTAGGGAGAACTAACCATCTAAAGTATCCTACTTTTAACAACTATCCTGACATTACCCCAAAATCATACATAAAATACAAAGTCTAGGGATCCGGTAGGCATACCTTAAACTCCATATCCGGTGTCAATCCCTTTGCGCTTAGTTCTTTCTCAACTACAAATCTCCTCCCAAGGCCAACCTGCATTCACCAAAAGACAAACAAGAAAATACAAGCATGAATTCTATATATGGATTAGTGTGTTAGACATCATAACAAAAAATGTAAACAAATCATAAAGATTTAAGACATCATTTGGCAGGACGAAAAAATTATTTATGTATATTAATCTCACAACAGTCGTTTAAAATATGAGACCAACAACTACTCCGTGAACTCAGTCCTGGAATCCTCTTCACCATGCACCAACTACTTCCACGTATTCTTCTCCTTTTTAGTTCTCTCTAGGGAAATGGCAGGGGTTTGCAATGGAGGAAAAACGAATTCTGGCTCAAGCTCACAATGTGGTTGCAAATTATTGGGGCAAACGGGGAATACTAAAATGGGCAGAGTTTCTATGCTCTTGTGCTTCCTCTGAAATGGGACCCCAAAACCTTCTTTTATAGGCCAAAAATATAGTAATGGTTCAGTTGGCTAGCTATGGGCAGTCAAATGGTTAGGTAATGGCCCGAAAACCCGTATCCCTTTGCAATTTTTATCTTTCGCATTTTTTTGTGAGTGTACACGAGCTATGATGGTGAAGATAGCATATGTATGCAGGTAGTGGTGCAGGGCACATACATCTTCAAAGAAATGTTTTTTCATAAGAGTTGTTCAATGATGGCTTGGAAAAAATAGCAAGTAAGATGGATCGATGCTAGGTATGCATGTCTGGTGCAATTTAGGGTTATAACAGATGCCCCTAATGTATGAGGTTAGAAGAGCATCTGATGGTGAAATAAATTACAAATATTTACCAATGTACGAAGCGAGTGAGCCCAAAGACCAGATTTCAGGAGGTTCCATCTGCAAAATAACAATTCGTCTCACTAAGGCAAGCATACCCATGCTCGGGATGAAATAAAATCATGGTTTTCAATCAAATACACTGTATATCCATGTCATATAACTATATAAAGTGTAGTCACGAGCAGTACACAATGGATCTACATCTCAAAATCAAAATATATACATGTATAGTATCCATATTCAAGAATCCAATGACACCTGATGGCTGGAGATGATGTCTTCAGAGCTCGAGAAACAACTTCAAAATATTCAAAACTTAGGTAGGAGTGTAATATCAGTGTACGAATTCACTACCTATAGGTATTCGACGGCTCATTGGGAATAGACAAGAAGATCTCAGTGATCAGGCGTAGAACTTCATTGATTTTGAGCAAGGACTTGATTGGATTTTTGGGGTGGCTGGGCATGAGGACAAGAGACAAACTGCAAAAGGTCCAACTCAAGTTTAGTAAAAATTCCCTTGGACAAAAACATGAAAAATGATGAGACTCGGGGAGCTTGGCATTGACATAAGTTCACGATGCAGGAGGCAACGCAAACTCTCCATATGTTTGGAAGGATAACTAAATGGATGAGGACACAAATATATGTACCAAGAACAACTTCCTAAGTTCATATTAAATCCTAGAGCTTGACGAACAAACGAAAGGATGTGCTTTTTCCAAGGTAGACTCATTGTGTTGTCAACAAAAAGAAAATACTTTTCCCTTCCTAGTTTTGGGGTATATTTGATTTTTTTGTCTTTTTCAATAATTTTGGAAAGCTTGAAAAAGAATAAAAGAATGCTACGTTACAAAGGAGGAACGAGTGTCGCAAAAATACTAGTTCCAAGTGCAAGGAACAAAATGATGCTCAGAGAAAGGGGACATATGCAGAAAAAGGACACTCAAGAAAAATCCTCCATGGGTCAAGGTGTCAAGATGCAGAGGCAAAGTGATACAAGACTTTTGTATAAGGCATTCTTCAGATGGTTCAGTTGAGAGAAAGATGGAGACGGCATTAGGCCAAAGATGCAAGAATGAAAATGTGATTAATAAGACACAATGATAACGTCCTTCGGTGTAATTTTAACAAGCCCAGAGAAGGTAGGCTTGACGTTTTTTCATTTTTAGAGAGTCTGAAAAAGCATAAAAGGATACTCCACTGGGGTACCTTTTTCGAAGGTAGTCTAGTCGATTCGAAAATGGGGTAAACTAGCACCAAACAAATGTCTATTCAAAATAATTTTAACGAGTGTGACAAAGACAAGATCACTCGAAAATCTTTTCATATTTAAGGAGTTTGAAAAGAGCTTAACTATGGACTCTGTAAGGGATGTTCTTCTTTAAAAATTTAACAAGTGTGAAGAAACAAGGTCACTCAACAATGTTTTCAATTTTAGGGAGTCTGAAAAGAGCTTAACTATGGACTCCGTGGGGGTTCCTTTTTCGTAAATTTATTCCCTCAGGCCCCGAAAAAGGGTTAAAATTATACCTGAGAATACTCTTCTAGAGAACCGAGGCCCTTAGAGTATAAATTTGTTTGAACATTTGACCATCTATACCAAAAAAGGGGTAAACTATCATCGAACGAATGTGCCTTCGAATTTTAGTTTGGAGAGCGTGAAGGGAAACAAGATTTCTCGACAATATTTTCATGTTTATAGGGTTTGAAAAGGGATTAAAAGAAGACCTGTTGTTTTGGGAGTCCCAAGAGTGATAACATATCAGACATGTGAAGGCCCAAACTCATAATAAAGATAGGACTAAAAGGAATCCCAAGCCTAAAGTCATTAGCAACGACATGGACACCAAAATTCAACCAAGATCTACCTAGGGCATCCATGTGAAGGTAGGATCTACCACTAAATTACGACACTTCTAGAGCAGGATTGAGGGTTTCCTGTTGCAATTTGGTGGGATTGATCCTATGGAAAAGCGAAAAAGACAATGAGGTGCAACAAGTGGAGGTGGAATCCTATCTTAAATGCACAAAATTGGAAAAAATAATTTTCACCAAAGGACCTTAAAAGTGCCCCAACTCTCAAAAAATTTCACTGAACCAAAAGTAAAATGTATCGTAACATCCCAAAAGAAACTCGAGAATGACACTAAATGATTTTCAGGCTAGAAAAAATGACAAAGGGATCCAAACAATGACAAAAAGGGGCCAAAAATTCTATAAATAGAAGCTGGCAGCTCATTATCACCATTGTAAATTGAGAATTGACAAAAAAGTCAAAAACACCCCTTTTCCAAAAGAGTTGATTCTGAGAGCTTCAGTGGATGAAATGAACTTCTGCTTGGACCAAGTAAGTACAAACTAGCCCCTCCTACATTTCCATTCTTTCTTATTGCATTTCCTTTTGTTTTATGGGGGGGCGCTAACCTTTAAAAAGTTTGGCCCTACATGTATGTGGGTTGTCTTAGGACAGCCCACATATGCCCACATGCCGAAAATGATCTGCACACGTGCATATGCGACTGTGTCCAGTACAACCCGCATACACCCTCCAATATGTGGAAAAAAATAAAAAGAAAGAGTTAACTCCCCACGAACTTGTCCTTTTGCAGGATGTATGTCCAATGGAGAGAGAGGAAACATGAAGACATCAATTTTTTGGTCTCACAAGACCCTTCTACTATCATTGTATTAGTGCGATGTGGGTTGTTGAAATTCTTCCAATGCCCGTTCATGAGGGCACAACCCAGGTTGATGAATGCTTTCATAGATTTCTGGCATCGTGACGCTGAAGCATTTATGATTGAGAGACAATTGTTGAATCCAAAAACTAAGGATATTTACTTCCTGAATGGTCTCTTGAGGAGAGGGGATCCAGTCAACTTGCGTACCTTCCCCCCTAAGCCTCACAACATTGAGGAGTTGATTGGACTCCATTGCGAGGTTGGTACTGAGAAAGTGGGTTCTCAGGTGCCAATAAATAAGATCAGAAATCTATCACTAAAAATGATAATGCTACTCATTGAGAGGATCACTGGTTCCGCAGCTTTACATCAAGCCTCCCAGGAGCACATGCATTGTGCGGTTCAGTGATTAAATGCATGGATTTTCGAATGGAGTAAAACCATGCTAGATTGCATGAAGAGACAACTAACAGAGTGTCGAATATGGGAGAACAAAAACTTTGGGTTCAGTACTATTATATGTTCCTTTTTCTTCGAGTGGGTACCTAGTTTTAGTCCGCGAGAGATGATATGAGGGCATGTGGCCTCTCTCCCAGCATTATGCATATGGGCGGTGTTGATTCCACGACAGAGGGGAGGGAGGACCATTGAGGCTTTCAATGAATCTTTCCTTGATTGGTGGTCTCAGAAGATTTCAGATATAGAGGACTACCCCTATGTCGAGATCAACTTTTATAGAGATCCTGACATGCCTGTACCTCCCGGAGCGGAACGAGGAGAGATGGATATGTTTTTTTTTCAAAGTTATTTAATTTTTATTTATTTTTATATATATCATTTTTTTCTTGTATACCAGAGTATCTGACACTTATGTATCTATTATGTACATATGTGGGACCAGTGCATCCAACAGACTTCTTGAGGACTAGGAGGCATCGTTGACCAGAGGCAGGACCAACCGCAGTCGCTAGACCAGTAGCAGTAGCAGGGGTGCCTCCAGCGGGAGAGGTTGAGAGAGTATTGAGATGGTTGGAGCAGAACTTCACCGGGCTCACTCGCGCAGTACCTATGGCAGAGATCAAGGATCTACCACCAACAATGCAACCTCATGTATTTTGGGTACCACAAACCTGTGTACAGTTCTTTCGATGTATGGCAAACATCGTTGTTCATTATGGCAAGGCCAACAGGCTCCGCCCTTAGCTAGGCTAGACTACTTATGTGTCAAGGGAAACTTTTGTATATTTTTTAGAGAATAAGCCCTATGACTCTTACTAGACATATTTTTGAGGTTCTTATGCCCACCCATGTACTCTAATATTTTCTATATATATATATGCATATTTAGATCTTTTTATGTCTTATGGATTACATTTATTTAAAAATGTATTTACATGTGCGTGTGTGTGCTTTTTCTTACATGTGTGCAATATGCCAATCTAATACATGATTAGCTAGAGTAGTTGTGATTTGATTCAATCTCCTAGGAACATGGATATACGTAATTTTATCAAAGCTTCGTTCTAAGAGACGTATCCTAAGGAACCGTCAGTGTAGAATAGGATTGTAAACGTGTTAAACCCCATTTAACTGGGACACAACCAGTTGAGCTTCTAAGTAGACCCGGAGGTGAGAGATACCATGTGACAAAGATTCACGAAGCAACTCTAATATTTTATTTTATTCGATGACATTGTTTGTGGCGTCACGTAAACAGATACCTTCTGAAGATAGAAACTGGCCCTAAGGTGTGAAAATCACCTAAGTTGCGGAAGCAAGCCTCCGAGTGTGTCGGATAGCGCCATCCGCAAACCCAATGAAAACCTCTAATTCACTTGACATCTGCCACAGTGAAAAATACGACATCAAAAATGACACATCCATAAAACCAAAAAGATAAAAACTAAAAAGAAAATGTATAAGAAATATACATATGTACAAGAAGTCACCCAAGGCGACCCACCTATGAGTAATACTTCTTGAGGTAGAGCCCATTTCTAGGTTCTGCCAAAGCATTTCCCTCAAATTCCACCTGATTATAAGTGCCATTTTTTAGAACCTCCTTCACGATGAAAGGTTGGAACCACATGGGTTTGAACTTGCTTTCCCCCAGGGGGTCCTTATCTCGGTCGTAGACCAAGACAAGGTCACCTTCAGAGAAAATCCAAGGACGAATGGCCCTATCATATTGACACTTGACCCTTTGTTTTTGAGCCTCATTAGCCAAGGCTACATCATGACGTTGCTCATTGAGTTGCTCGAGATACAATAAATGCTCTTCAAGTAGTGAAGTGTATGGCAATAGTTGTACTTCCAACATTAGATACGGGATCTGGCACTCTATAAGCAAGATTGATTCCAACCCGTAAACGAGTTGAAAAGGTGAGAAACCAGTTACAGTCTTAACAGAAGTTTGTTAGGCCCATAATGTTGAGTACAACATCAAATGCTAATTTGACTTGGCCGAATTGATCATTCAATGTAGAACAGTATTAAGGGACTTATTCATAGCTTCCACCTGACCATTCACTTGTGGGTCATAGGGTGATGAATTCTCTTGCCTCAACCCAATATTTGACCTTAACTCGGACATCATTTTATTCTGAAAATGACTGCCATGGTCAGTGACAACCTCTCTTGGGATGTCAAACCTTTCTATTATCTGATTAAGCAAAAAGAGAGTTGTTGTCTCACCATCATATTTAAACATTGGCATAGCCTCAACCCACTTTGTGAAGTAGTCTACTGCTACGATGATATAATGATGTCCCCTTACTGAAGGGGGGTTTCATGTAGCGTAATAAATCCCCCACTTGCTGAAGGGACCAACTGTGATGATGGGAAACATGGGAGCGAGGTGTGCCCTCATCTTCTGAGAGAATATCTAACATGGGTTGCACTTCTTGATCGATTCAACACAACATTTGATTTATGTCAACCAAAAGTAATTGGCTCATAGAATATTTTGGGTTGTTTCCAACCCAGACAAATGACCACCACATGGTCCAATGTGGTAATCATTAAGCACGATTTCCTCTTTTTCATTAGTGAGACACTGCTGAAGGATGCAATCTACACCTCAATGATACAGAGTGTCCTCGAGTATGAGATATTTCTTGGCTTGATGGCGTATACGGCGACGCTCATCACGAGAAGCAGAGGTGGGGCACTTCAAATTCTAGATATATAGTAGTATATCTCCATAGTAGGGGTCTGAAGACACGATCAAAAACATGTCTCCTTTAATAGGTGACTCGTCAAGTATAATATCACCTGATTCGATCGAAAGTTCTGAGATGATTTCCGCGAAGACCAACGACTTTTTTGATTTTTCCAAAACAAAATCCAAGTCAAATTCTTGGAGGTTAATTATCCATATACTGATATTTATGTCGATTACACGTCGTGCCAACATGTATTGAAACAGATTCACAATGGCAATGATGGTGGTCTTGCAAAACAATATATAATGAAGAAACCGTTGGACAACATGAACTGTTGCCAATGCAAGTTTTTCAACGTGGGAATAATTGAGTTTCGTTCCAACCAGGCCTCGGATTAGGTAATAAATCATGTATTCTTCGAGAAAATCATCCTCCTGAAACAAGACCATACCGATGGTCGACTCTGCAGTGGCCAAGTACAATAAGAAATCTTTATTATAATTGGGTGGACGAAGCAGAGGGGCAGACGTGAGGGAACGTTTCAACGCTGCAAAAGAGCATTGAGTGGCTTTGTCCCAATGAAAAGGAACATCCTTATTCAGTAAATGCATGAAACCCTTTGTGATCTCAGGATATTTTGTGATGAAACGTCTTAAAAATTTTTCTTTTCCCTGTAAACTCTGAAGCTGAGGGATTGTGCACGAGGGAGGCAACTGAACTATCACCTCAACCTTTAGAGGATCGACCATGATCCCTGTTGTCAAAACTATGAAACCTAGCAGACAACTCGATGTTATGAAAAAACTGCATTTGTTTGGATTCAAGTGAATCTGGTAGTAGAGACATCGCTCAAATATAAGTCGGAGGTGTACAGGATTATCATTTCTCTTACGAGATCATGATGCTAAATCATCAAGAGAAGCCTCGACTATGTGTTTGAGTTCATGGAAAGCAAAAGACATAGCCTGCTGAAAAGTGGCTCTGGCTTTTTTCAGGCCAAAAGGAATCTTTCGATAAGAGAATGTACCCAACGGACAAATGAAAGTGGTTTTGTGTTGGTCTTCAGGCTTAATCTGTATTTGATTCTATCCAGAAAAAACATCCATGAAAGAAAATACCTCGCAGCCTACGCATTCATAAACAATATGGTCGATAAATGGAGTGGGAAAATTATCCTTTGGACAGGCCTTGTTCAAATCACAGAAGTTTGTACATATGCGAATCGTACCCTGTTGTTTGTTGACTGGAATGGGATTTGACACCCATTGAATCAATTGAATGGGGTAGATGAAACCAACTTTGAGTAGTTTCTCTACTTCAACCTTAATAGATGCTTCTTTCTTAGGATTAATCGGACAAAGATTCTGTCTGACCGCCTTAGCGTCAGGATATGTCATGATTCTTGGATCTATGCCCGACATTTCCTCGTAAGACCAGGAAAACACGTCGTGGAATTCTTTAAATAAATCCATGTAGATTCAAATGTCCTCAGGAGAGAATTTCGCTCTGATGAATACATTCTCCACGATACGAGAGGTTTTGGAGATATCAATAGGTATTGTTTTATCGATGGTTGCCATATTTCCTTCAGCGTAAACAACATGCATAGCCAAAGGATTGATAGGACAAGCCCTATCTCCAGTCATAGTCAGAGTGAATTCATCTGCTTCAATTATTCTTAACTCTAGGAGAAAATAAGATCTGTGATGGATATCATCCCAAGGTCTGTCCAGAATAGTCGTTGCCTCAATAATCTCCTCATCTGAGGGGAAGACTAAGTCTAAAGAATCAGAGGGAACCTTGAGCCCAAATAGGCTCGAGAACCAGATATAACCCCTTTGCGGGAGTCGAATCGGGGTCGAGGGAAGCTTTTTGGATTATAGAGTACGCAAATTTTTTCATGAAAAAAGGCATGGCCATGCCATGGTTCCCTGTCCCTTCCATTATGGCTGATGGGGAAGGAAGAGTCCTAGATTGTTAAAGTAAGTCATGCGAAATGACAAGATTTGAAAGATTTCAGCCCTAGGTTGGTCAGGGACAGCCGATATGTATTTGACATTGTCGGTTGAAGGTGGGTAATCGAAAGTACCCATCAAAGGTGGGCAAAAACCAAACCCTACATTGACGATGTCGGGTTGAGGGTTAAAAATCATTGGGACTGAGGATACCCCTGATGAAGGGTCAGGGAGGGAGAAGGATAACTGATTAATGGACATGATCTGACCCTCGTGTGGAAACAACAAGACCTGGAAAACTTTTGCGACCACTTCTTTCATATCATAGGTCCAACTCCTTCCTAACAAGAGATTGTAGTCGAGAGATGCATTGAGCACTTTAACCTCGACGCACACGATCTTCCCCCCTAACTACATGGGGAAAGAGGGGATGACTCCATGTGATCGGAATGAACGACCATCAAAATAGGTAAGAAGAGTAGGTGACAGAGACAAAACGATTTGGCCAATGGCCTTCCAACATGCCAAAGAAATCATGCATGGCACCCTCATCAACCACTATGCAGAAAATGTTCTGAGTAAATGTTTTCATGGTGTAAGCCACTACTATCTGAAACGCCATGTGGTAAGGGATATTAGGTTTTAATTCGGTCATATAAAGCATGATCGTTCCTGGATTACAAGTCTCAGTAGATCCTAAGGAAACTAACAGAGCCTTTCTCTGGGAAGGGCAACTCTAGAGGACTTCCAAGGAAGACATTGCACAAGGGGTTTGAGACAAATCCTCCACCACAGAGTAGTTCTGGGTGTCCCTTACATTTGGATTGTGGGAAGATTTCTTGGATGCACCTTTTTTGATGCATGTCATTTTTTTTCCCAACGTATTCTCAATATGGAGAGGAAGAGGTGGGTTTTCGGCTTCTTTACCCTTATCAGAGGTGTTTGGAATTCTGTAGTCATGTGTCCTAGTTTCTATATTAACACTACCTTTCATCATATACACATTCACGGAAAAAGGATTACTCGAAGACAAAGGGGGTCCTTAACTGCCCCCTTTCATGCTTAAAGAGGCTTGAGTTAAATTTTTCCCATGTGGAAATGGGTTGGTTAACATGGCAGGCTATTACTGTGCCAATAACTTCTGGGCCTCTGCAAGCCAAGGGCACTGGTGAGTCAGATGTTCTTCCATGCAAAGATTACATGGATACTTCAACTTCTTATTTTCTATGTTTCCCCCTCCAACATTATTGGTAGGTTTCTTATCCCCCTTACCCTTCTTTCGTTGATTCTTCTTTCCAACAGGCTGTTAGGTGGCCTTTGGGTTTGTCTATTTCACACTGTGTACATCCGATGTTTGAGTAGAGGGAGCAGCCGAGCTAGTGGTCTATTTGGCCATTGTCTGTTGTATTGACAATTGCTGCAATTGATTTGACAGATGATCCGTGGGCTTCGTTTGCGCTGAACCAATAATACCATCAGCATGTGGTCTAGATCTATGTCTGGTCTTGTCAAGTATTGACCACGATGCATCTGGAAAAACTTCATAAAGTAAACCAGACTAAGAGTAAATTTGCTCTAGTTGTTGAGCTCTCATTATCACTTCTTCTTCTTAAAAGACCCCCGACGTTGCGATGTCTTTAGATAACTGTGGTACCAAATACTTAAGGAACCACTCAAACAAGAATTTTGGTGGGACTGGTACTTTTATAAAACTCTTTCGACGTCTCCATTCTCAGATGTGATCTGAGATATAGTCTGCCTTTGTCTGTTCAAAGTTGGCCAACAATTTGGTTTCAGCGTCATATCTCACAGGTAATTGAAAATGGTTTAAGAAAACCATCACCAATTCAACAAAGGTAGATTATCCTAAGTGATCGAGCTCGATGTACCATTTCACAGCACTTCCGATGAGAGTGCGTTGAAACAAATGCAACTGAATGGAGTCATCTCTCAAAGAGTTGGACGAGCACCATAAATGGAAGGTAGTCACATGATCGCCTGGATATTCATTAGGCTTAGCTTCAAACATTGTAATGTCTGAAGGCAACTTGGTTGGCATGGGAGGCCAACGCAGATCATGATAGATGGGGTCGTTTAATAACCTTGTCAAGTCTGGCAAGTGTAAAGTTTTTGGAAATGGTAATTTTGGTTGTTGATTGTAACTAGGGAAAAAGGAGCCTGGAGTTTGGTTGGCACGAGGTTGCCAGGAAAATTTAGGTTGTTGGCTAGGGTTTTGATAATAACCATGGCCATGACCAGCATATGGATTCTGCGCTTGTTGAGACGTCATCGGCTGACTCCCATAATAGGACATAGAAAGTTGGTCTTGCGTTGCATTCCAAACATTTTGTGAAGGGTTTCCCCCTGCCGATCCAATGGGCATAGATCATACGCCTTGACCGCGGTTCCATTGGATATGGAAGGGTTTTCCCCCAATCGACATCCCTTATCCCTGCCATGGATTCCAAATTCCTTGTGACGAAGGAATTCCTGAGTTTTCTCCCTGTGTAGAAATAGTACCCTGCATAGGATTTTTTGGTCCATAACCGGGGTTTCCCCCGGCTGAGACAGAATCTGACGAGAATGCATTGTTATCAAACACATTGAACAAAGAGAATGGTGTCGAACCTACTAGCATTCTATAAGAAGGAATTCCTTGACTACCTTCTCCAAACGAACTATAGTTTATGTTCGACCCAACAGAGTGTTGGTGAGCACCACCAAGCGAAGGGGATGAAGGAGGTATATGACCTCCTTTATAAGGGAAAGCATTATAGGGAGCTGAAGTACCCCCCATGGATCCTTGCAGAGAAATGTTCGAGCTACCTGCCCCTAGACCTAAATTCTGTAAAGTGGTGTAGAAAAAGACAGAGTTTGTATTGAAGCCAAGCATCTTGTATGAGAATGAAGGGCCTTTCACACTCTGGGTGAAAGGAGCAACAATTGCCGCCATAGACGGAATCGAACCATTGCTTGAGGTAGAGGCAGTAGAGACCACAGTGGTTTGGACCAGTGATGATTGGTTAGGAGGCGGAAAACCCCCTGTAGTAACAGTCATAGAGGGAATATGAGAATTACTTGAAGAAGTAGCAACATTTGTCTCCATCGCTGCTTATGACACTACCTGGCACTCGTAAGGTTTAACCTGTACGATGATGGGTTCCTATAGATCAGTGATTGGAGGGTTATATGGACCAAGAGCTTCTGCTCCAAGGTCAGAAATGGTTGGTTCCTATGGAATCAAATGTTTTCCTCTCAGAGATGGGTTGGAATTAGTTTCATGTGGCTCGGTCGCCTCAAAGGACCCTTGCTAGTCTAGTCTTCGACTTAGTGGTGGCAGGGGTGACTCCAAATTAACCGATGGTAGGCCAAGAATCCTTTGCGACCGGCAAAGATCTTGATCCTCCACGATGTGATAACATCAATGACACACTAGGGCTTTCTATTAACATTAAATACTAGCACACACTAGAAAAAATCTCCTATGAGACAAGACAAGTAGATCACTAGCTAGTTGGAAGAATAGTTACACCATCCAACACTAGAGCAACTTACTAGTGCAAGTGAAACTCGAATACGGAAGCACCCTCTAGGTATACTCTACAAAGCGTGGCCAGATGTTTTCCTGAGGTATCATGGTATACCCCCACATTCACCTGTGTAAGTCACTAAGATAAAGGCAACTAGGTTTCCAATGCGCGAACAGTCACCAGGCAGGGAAAATCGATAGTTGGGTGAACCGCAATGAGCAGGGTATCAAGCCAAAAACCTATCAAGGGTATCGAAAGAAAGTGTTCCAAAAGTTGACTAAGGACCTCAAATGTATTCGAGACCCACGAATATCCATGGAAATGTTAGAAAAAAAGGACCGTGGAGCAATAAAATAAAACAAATGCGGAAACAAAACACAGAAGATACACAATACAAGAGAGACATATATTTACGTGGTTCACCCAGTGTGGGCTACGTCCACCAGAGAAATTGTCAGGTCCTTTCTTTATTATTATTCAGCAAAATAAAGGGATACAACCTACAGCAAAACCCGTTGTAACTTCCTCTTCTTTCTCTCACAGTCTCCTCTCTCAGAATACAATACTCGCCAACATGCATAGTTGCAATACATTTCTTTCATAAAAAAGGGTTGCCTTCTAGGGAAAAAAACCCTAACATAATCTCTCTAGTTAGATCTGCGACCTTATAATGAATGGTCCATATTTACAATGATATTGAAATATACTTTTACAAGGCAATTTTTGCTTTGGGGGCTTCGCCCCCGAACCCCTGCCGGGGGCCTACTTTCCCCCAGACCCCCCAGCCGGGGAGATATCCCCCCCAGACCCCACAGAGGGGGTACCCCCCCTCTGTACTCCCCCGCGTGGAAGAGTGTACATACTTCTGGGGTGTAAATACTTCATGGGGTATAAACATGGCTGAAAGTAAAACACCTCTAAATCAGGAAGATAATCAGGCTCCACAACCAACAATCTCACACTTGGAGACTGATCTCAACAACTCCACCACTGTTGTATATGCTAGACTATGAACCTTCTTGGACCTGGCAAATTTCTCATCTTCATCTTCATTCTTGAAGACCAACTAAAACTGAGAAAGAACTCAGTTTCTCCCTAGTTACTCCCTTTGTTAACATGTCTGCAGGATTCTGGCTAGTGTGTATCTTTT
>JASDQU010263579.1:1126-15476 GCA_032191745.1 Picea mariana | reverse complement strand
AGGAGACATTTTCATTTTGAATCATATTATACTTGAACATTTAAGTGGGGTAAAAGGAGGTTGCCCCCTCAAAGAGGCTTATTATCTGAAATTATCTCTTTTTCAAGGCGTTGAGTACTTTTCTTGAGGTTTTTCAATGCTATATTGTTGTTTGGTTCTTAACAGGATTGGTGCCTCTCTTCCTTGAATGCGCTCTTTGAATGCGCTGAGTGGGTTGGATGGCTAGCGCATGGCTAGCTAGAGTGATGCTCCTGCATCACAATATCTGCTCAAATCCAATATCTACTCAACCTTGATTTGATGCCAAATGTAGCATCGAAACTAAAATTGCTCGAAATAAATGTAGAGAAACTAAATCCGACAAGAGAAAAGAAATAATTAAAACATAAATTTAACGATGGAAATCATACATAATACACACATATTTACCCTTAAAACCATTAACCAAGAAAACCAACAATGCTTGAGTCACTCTCTCTCCTTTGTTGTCTTACTTATTCACATAATAAAGAGTTAAATGATTAACCTTAGTCCACACCTAAGACACAATCCATCATTCTGATATATTGTGTTACCACAAGAACAACTCTATGACCACTTGGATTACATAATCATTACCAATGTGCTCTTACAAGGCACAAACAACTCTCTATCAATATTATTCAAGTATCATTAGATAGTATTATATAATGCACTATTTATAGGAATATACAATATGTAAGACCCTAATTTTTGGCACCTGTGGTTGCAGATCCATGAAGAAGATTGATTGTGATCTCATGAATCTTTAAATTTTGTTACAGGTTTCAACCACTAGTGGAATACTATTTAGTTACGTTGTTGACCATCTAGTCAACCTCCAGTCGGCTATGAGCCAATTGACTATCATTTGAACTGACGAACATCGAATTTACTTAATCATCTAGTCGATCAATCACCCATTGGATCAACCTCTATTAACCATTCAGTTGACTGAGTTTCCACCAAAAATAATATAACAACCCAACAAATATACATGTAGGATTTATTTTCCCAGGCAAGAACGTAATTTCACCAATTTCCACACATATTTAGGTGTTTTTGGCTAGAATATGTCCATTCCCATGGGTTTCCTTGGTTTTATATCCCCTTCCATTATTAACACCCATGTTGCCACATCCCATAGGATAGGATTCTGACTAGTATACATCTCAAAGAATGAAATTCCTACTTGTTTTTCATCATCATGCTCACCCATCTCCTTGGACTCTTGAAATTCACATTTTTTATGGTTAGTTATGTTGATCACACTACCAAATTTTCATTGGCCTCTTGTCTCACCTAATATCACCATACTATCTACATCCCATATCATCATTAACCTACCTTCACATATACTCATCCAAGGGACGCCTCCACCCATTCACCGTCACTACTCTTTCCTCACAAGGACAAGCCATTTGATCATACTACCAAAGCACCTATCTCCATGTTTGTACAATAAACTGAATTTTTTCTATATTGTTTGATTTTTTTCTAATTTTACAAAGCATATGTTTTACAAGAAGCAATTATAGTCGTTCCATCACACTTGATGGCATCATTTCACCTAGAGGCAGTCCTAGTCTCCCTTTGCCATAGAATTCACACTGAGTCACATATACCTGCATAATCCTATTTGTTTGCATCACATCATGTATTTTAGTGCCCTTCACTATGATCCCAAAACTTTCCACCCTCAACTACGTATCCATTTTTATTTACTAATCCTTGGTATCAATTTGTCAAATAATCACTATATTTGATTGTTCCCCAAACATCATATCATATTATGTAAAAAAAATATATATTTTATTTTCACCACTATCTTCCATCAATCATGCTCTTCCCAAGGGAAGTCTTGATCATTGTCCTCACTGAAACGTTTTTTTACCTTCTCCATATTATCCAACTCTATCCCCTATTTACAGTTCAATATATGTTCTAACTTATCATGATTTCAAGGGACACTTGGTCCTTTGTGATTGCATCATCATTCATGTCAACTCCAACTTCATTTTTTTAGTAATATAAAGGTATATCGGTCCTCATTTTCATCAACAATGATGGAACCTATATGGGATAAAGAGAGACACCATTTCTCTCTGTTATCATTGAAATTCCTACTATTTGGTATCAACTCATGTACATATAATGATAGTTCATACCTTGTGACACTTGCAATTTATAGTTTCAATGGAAGACCCCTGAAATTGATAGGCCCTAAAGTCCATTAAGTACTAACACTTGTCATAATTGCTCATCTAAAGTTCCAGGGAGTGTTCTCCTCGAGAAATTACTTTACTATTACCAATGCCCTTGAGGGTGATGATGATTTCGACTTCATAGATTCTTGAGATACAACATCATTAGTGATATTTTAAAAACTTTTGATTCTGAGATAATCTCCTTCCATAATTTCTACTATTGTAAATATGTTTTGGTAATTTTGCAATCATGGGACATGTTATCCATGTTTGTATAAACCAATAACATATTCAAAGATGTTCGATTTTTGCAAGTAGGTTCTCAACACACCTCCAAGGGAAGTTATTTTCTACACAATGTCTCTCTCCCTCTTTATATTTTATCAGTATACAAGCATTCAATACAAAAAAAAATGATGTATTTCAGATATACGACTCCTTTTGACCTCATACATCAAGGGTAAAATTTTATAATAAAATATCACTCACAAAGATATACAAGTGATTAGTGGGAACATCATGAACACAACATAACAAAGTGTTATAACTTGGAAATTATACATGACCTTAGAAAAGTAACCAAGACTATGCAACATGGGAATTTATCTATTTTTGAGACTTTCGCATAATCATTTTGCATGATTTGTTTAGTTATTTCTTTGATAACCATGAAACTATGTAAATGTGGAAAAATCAACCAACTTTAGCACAATGGATGCATGAAATCCCATCAAAGGTACTTTAAATCTAGTGCAACAAAGAGCCTCGATATCCATCACCATTTAATACCAATCCTTTAGTTTTTACATGTTCCTTCATGCATGGGGAACTTCAACTGAAATGTGGTCCATTCACACTTGAATCTAGTTCTAATTGAGTTTGAATATTTCCTATAAATGTCATACCATGTGGAAACATTTGAGAGGAATAAATTGCAAAGTTATGTTGTTAATGTTAGCGCCATCATTTTCCTTTTTTAGTTAGATTCGATCTTAGTCAAGTTATGGTCTGTGTGTCAAAGCATGTGAATTTAGGTACTGAACAATGGGGCTGAAGTCATCAAGTGGTCGATTGGCCCTTACAGTCGAGAAGCGATGTCAGAGTCAAAACATGTGTAAATGGTACAAGTCTGTTCCCAAAACGTTGGGTCCTATCAGAAAGGAAATTTTACATGTTGAGGGTCGATGCAAGTTGTTAAATAGAAGTTGCATTGGCAAGTGAAATAACCATAATCAACTCATTATGAGGGATGAAAGAATGAAAAATCATAGTGCTCGTATCACATATTCCATGAAACCCTTATCAATTGTACTTTACACGCCCCGAAGTGTACTCGGTGTGCGAATGTGCTACAAAAAATATTCAGTTAACTTCAAAACATCCATTCGCCATGAATTCAGTGTTCCCTGGCACGTTTCCACCTCTCGCCCGCTCTGTTATAAATTATGGATGTTCTGCATGCAATTTTTTCACTTGTCAAGCTTTTGCACTATTTGTAGTTTTCTCTTGAAAGACCAGGTTGATTAGGACTATTTCCTAGGGTATGTGCCTAATCCACTGGGAGCAGGGAAAATACATGTTGAACCATGGAAACCTCCTAAAACATAAGGAAGTGTGAACGAAGTGGTAGAAACATTGGGCTCGAGCCTCAAAACTTTATGTTGATCAACGAAGATCTGGAAGTTAGAGCATCCTTTGAACGGTTCGGGTGCATGGCCTTTTGTAGGAAAATTCAAGGATTCAATATGAGACTAGCCGAGAAGTTCACAGTCAGTTTCAATGGATTCTGTGTGGTGATCTTAGGTGTCATTTTTCAGGTAATCGAGGAAATTATGTCAACCACAACAGAGATCCCTCTGTGTGGAGAAAGGTTGTTTAAAGGCATTCCCTTGGACATCTAGTGCTATGAATACTTCATTAAGCTAGATTGTTTAGGTGGGAAAGTCTAGACAAGCATTCCGAGTAGATATTTGCGGGAACCCTTTTCAGAAACTACTTGGAGTAGTCAGGAAATATTTCACCTATGAAGAGAGTTTCTACATGTAACATTTGCATCACATTATATTTTTGATGCACTTCATAGGAATGAGACCATTAAATATACCCTTTTTCTTACACCAAAACCTTTGAGCGATGGAAAACAATGCATAGGCTAAAGTGGATCAATCAAAAAGGAAACTCTCTCTTGTCTAGTGGATTAAATTACTGGTAGTTGAGGAATTAAGATGGTTGGGAAGCAATGGGATTCATTATTTATCACAATGGGCATCTCCAAGGATCCAAAAGGATATTCCCCTCAATTCATGGAATGGGTAATATCACACTGCGCAAAGGTTGGACTGGAAGAGGCCACACAGGAATAAAATTTGTTGAAAGCCCTATCCTCCCAACAACAAATACCCTAGAGGAGGGGAAAGACAAAGAAGAATAAGAAATTTGGGGTAAACAGTGTCCCAAGAAAACCACGTAAAAGGTTAGTTGCCAAGGAATTACTTATGCATGTTATCTGGTTGGAACCTCTTGAAGGAACAAGTCGAGAAAGTTCGAGAAGAATGAGGAGGACAGATGTAGGAGACACATATGTTCGAGATTTGTCTTAGTAGCTGAAGCAAGCGAAACTCACTATTTCCTAGATTTACGTAACTAATATGAATATATGAATATGAATATTCATTATTACATAACTAAACCACAGTTGTTTAAATAAAATTGTTGAACTGGATAATAGTGATTAAAGGATTTCTCAAAAAATTGATTGGTTTGTTGTCTTTTATAAAAGACTAGTCTTGCTGACTAGATTGGATGCATAGATAAATTACTAAAGGATGATATTTTTGATTATTAGTACATGCACGAGAATTGTATGTACTAGCTACACATGCATTTCTTGTACATATACACTAGTATGTATGAGTTTTCTTGACTTACTTACTGATAATGTCAGTTACTTGTTATGAGTGTGTGAACCGTGTTTCTTTTCCTTTGTACCATAAGATACCTTAACTTTGGGATGAAGTTTCCTGAAGGGTGGGTGTATGTAACGACCCTACTTAAATAGATGTATAGGATTATTAATTATAGTTAATTTAATAATCTAACTGTCCTAAAAGTTAGCTAAACTGTTAGCACTCAAAAATGCACTGGCATTTTTGAAAGAACGATGCCTAATCTTGTAGGGAACATTTGACTAGATTTATGAGCTCCAGATTCAGATTTCAAAGCACCAATAGAAAGATTAGGAATTGTAGATGTCGATTGACTATTCAAGCATGAAAAATGGACTATCCATGATTGAGAAATTTGATTTTAAAACAATCTGCACTTTCACCAGCTAACCTGTCTTGAATTTTGCTAGTTAGCTGGTGAAAGCTCCGCCTTTCACCAGCTAAGGAGCGGATTTTCGGGTAAAATCGTTGGTGAAAGCCTGTCACAGACAGAAAAACTGAATTCTTTCTCAGATTCAAGGTTTTCAAGTTGGATTGGTATGAAATCTTCTTCAATAAGATGGTTATGAATTATCAAATCAAAATCTGAAGGCCATTCTTGGAGATGAAAGTCAAAAGGGAATTTTTTGACTAGATTTGGTCGTTTTCAAGGGAAAGATGATAGGGATCAAATGACACATCATCCAAATCGATTTATATCTTCAGTATAACAAGCCAAAGAGCCTTGCAAGGATGATCTCCACATCATCAACTGTTCAACACATTTTGAAGACTAGATTACAGGGATTTTCCTTATTCTAAGGACCTTTTCCTACTACTCTGTATATACAGTTTCTATTTACTATTTTTAGAAAGATAGATCCATAGTTTTAGGATCTGATCACTACATTGTAAGGATATAAATTCCTATCTTTTCTAAGATACAGGGGCTCAAATTGGGATACGTTTTTGTGCTACTGTATAGACTCTTATGATATAATAAAATTGCAGTCTCCTTTCGTTTTCAATATGAGAAATATCCTTGTTTCCTTTTCTGTACTTCATTTCAGTTTATCTTATCTTATGAGGACTGTTATCTCTTTATTGAGCTCATATATTTGAAGTGAAGGATCTTCTTTCTATCTTGTATTAAGCCCTACACCCAACTATATTTGGCAATCAAGATTAGTGTTCTTCATCCCTCCTTTGAAATTACTTGATCTGATCATTGTTTTCTAAAAGCAATGTTTCATTTGAATGTATGATGAGTTGTCTGTCACATTAATTATTGAAGTAATCCCATTTCTCCAAGCATACCTACACACTATTTTTAATTTACCAAGCATCCTTAGTCTACAACCCTAAGGAGTTTCTTGGAGTGATAACAAATTAATTTGTTATCACTCCAAGAAACTCCTTAGGGTTGTAGACTAAGGATTCTTGGTAACTTAAAAATAATGTGTAGGTATGCTTGGAACAAAGGGGTCTTTAATGATGAATGTAATAAACAACTCATCATACATCTAAAGAAACAATGCTTTCAGGAAAAAATAATCAGATCAAGTAATTTGAAAGGAGAGGATGAAGAACACTAATCTTGATTGCCAAAAACAACTGAATGTAGGGCTTAATGAAAGATAGAAAGAAATCATTCACTTCAATTTTCTGAGCTCAATAAAGAGATAACAATATTCATAAGCTAAGATAAACTGAAATAAATTACAGAAAGGGAAACATGGACATTTATGATATTGATAATGAAAGGAGACTGCAATTTTATTATGTAAATAAGAGTCTATACAGTAGCATGAAAATGTATCCCAGTTTGAACCCTTGTCTCTTAGAAAAGCTAGGCATTTATAGCCTTTTACAATCAATTTTCAGATCCTAAAACAATGGATCTGATATTCTAAAAACAGAAAGTCAAAACTGATTTACAAAAGATGAGGAGAGATCCTCAAGATGAGGTCAATCCACATCTAAGAGTAGTATATTGCTGATGAAGTGCAGTTTTAGCCTCCCAAGGCTGTTTGATTTGGTCCCCCAAAGATAAAATTTGAATTTGGTGAAGTGTGCAAAAACCTTGATATTTTGCCTTTGAAAAAGATGCCAATTGTAGTTGAAAAACATCTTTCTGACCTTATCCCTCAAAACTAGCCTTTGAATTAGACTTGATAATTCAACACCTATCTATTTGAAGTGGTTTCAAACCATTCAAACCCAAAAAATATTGATCTGGGAAAAATTTTGGTTTTTTTGGCCGTGACAGGCTTTCACCAACTAATTTACCCGAAAATACGCTCCTTAGCTGGTGAAAGGTGGAGCTTTCACTAGCTAACTAGAAAAATTCAAGACGGGTTAGCTGGTGAAAGCGTAGATGTTTTTAAAATAAAATTTCTCAGTCACAGAGAGTCCATTTTTCATGCTTGAAAAGTCGATCGACATCTAAAAATCCTAAGATTTCCAATGGTTCTTTCAAATCTGTATTTGGAGCCCAGGAAGGTAGTCAAATGTTCCCTACAATATTAGGCATCATTCTTTAAGAAATGCCAGTGCATTTTTTATCGCTAACATCTGGCTCCAACTGGGATGGAGGCCTCCCTGCGAGGTCTCTAAGAACCTAGAAGACCTTGTGCCTTTAGTATTTGGCATGGAGTCATTAATCCTTTACAATTTATCATCTGGCTATTTTCCAAAGTTTGATGTTGTAAAATGGAATGACCTTCAGTAACAACTGCAACTATTGAACTGAAAATGTCATCTGCTACGACCATATCATATGCCTCCTTTGTGACCTCTTTAGTCTGAGGACCTTCCATGAATCTTGATGCTAATTTTTCTTGATTTGGTGAAGAAAAACTTTGATCTAGGAAAAAATACACCTTCGCTGGCCAGTCTCAGGTTTCACCAACTATTTCACCTTAAGATTTGCTATTTAGATGGTGAAAGCTCTGCCTTTCATCAGCTAACTGGTTATAATTTTTCCTTCTGTGCTGGTGAAAGTTTTGTTTTATCTTTGATAAGAAAATAATGTAGAGAATCAATGATCCTGCATAGAGTGTTAGATTCTTCAACAGCTGCTCCATAAAGTGTTGTCGACACTTGATGTTTGAACCTCAGGTGACCTGCAATGCTTGATTCAATAATTGTTGTGCTAAGCAGACGAGGAAAAAAAAATTAGAGATATCAAAATAATTAAAGCAATGACACCACAGTTGCAGAGCATACAAAAGGAAATCCAAATGCACAACTGTTGTTATCTATGGTAGTAATTTGATAGCAGTGCAAGAAGGATCTTCTTGCTAGGGCATATGGGAATTTCTTGATCAACTTCTTTGATCATTTCCTCAAGCTCAACAATACCAAATTATTTAGATTAATTTGCCTACTTCTGTCGTTTTTATATCACTAAAGTGCATAATAGCAGACTTGGCACTATCAATGCTTTCACTCATGAGAGCCTTCGATTTACCTTTTGTTGTTTATGATGATCTTGTTGTGAATATTGTATGATGACAAGCACCCATGCATGACCATCTTGAAAGTCCAAGAGATGGCCTGGTGAAAACAACAACTTGTGACATAGTTTGTGCTTGTCTCATAACAACCTAAGTGTTGTTCGAAATTGGACGCTAGATTGCACTAGCCCTTGCAACACTAACTGCCATCTCAAAACCCTGCACCATGTTTTTCCTCACCAGCACTTTGATTAGTCAAAAATATAGATCATAGCAATGCAATTACACCTCTTTGACAACCACAAACCTCACAACTTCCTCCAGTACTGCGAGGTAATGTGACACTTGAAACAACAAAACGTGCTATGTTTCCAGTATCTTTCTCCGGCAAACGAATCCAAATATTGGTGACTGAACACTTCATCCTGATATTTTCTGAAATGAGGTAACACGATCCACATATTTATGCATGTTTTCTTCTATAACATGAACATTTCTTCCACCAGGAATAACTCATGGTCGGTGCTTCCACAAGTTCTTCATAAGAGAAACTATATATATCTGACTTCTCAGTATGCATTTCTTTTTTGATTACTTCTGGTGCCATGTAGATAAGTGTTCCAACCATGTTCTTTTTATGGAAACCCCCAGTTCGTTTCCTTGATGACTTCCAATTTTTTACAGTTGTCTTCTCAAGATATTTTCCATAGACTACCAATCCAAAGTCTGCAAGGTGTGCTTCCAATTTGTTGTCAAGAAGAATATTTGCAAGTTTGACATCCCTATGGACAATTCCAAGCTTATAAAGGTAATGCAAAGACCTGGCTAGTTGTATTGTTATTGCTAATACTTGCTCCACGGATGGATTCCATTCCTTAATATGCAAAGCTTGAGCCAATTTACCATTCTCATAGAAGGGGAAGAAAAACATGTAATTTGGGGGTCTTGCATGCGCTGCCACCAAATTTGCTATGCTAGGATGATCCAACTTGCATAAAATTTGCAATTCTTTATGAAAATGGTCAAGATCTTTTGCAGTAGATAAAATGGGCTTCTTTGTTGCCACTTTGTCTCCTTCCAACAATGCCTTATAAACAATGCTATCAGACCCTTTGGCGATCTGGGAAAGTAATTTCAAATAAGAATTGGGAACAAAGATGTGAGCAGTGTCAATGCTGCAGCATCCCCACATGCATGTATTCGATGGAATTGCATCTGCTTCCAGAATCTTCACAGACTGCTCGCTAATCATGATGCATTGAATACCATTTGAATTGCAATCCCTCCTTCATATGACTTTCGATTTCATCTTGTGACTTGAGCTCGATCCTGAGAACTGATCCACATTATATAGATGAGGATTCTTGTATCCTACCCACCATCACGATGAAAGCATTTACTTCAAAATATGGAACCCACAGTATTGGAAGAACATGGGTTTTTGTTGTTGTTATGTGCATGAAATGAGGTCCGAGATTCTGCAATCATTTTTCTTAACTATAGAATCTAACTGAATTAGATTCGATAGATGAAATGTCACAAAATCCGTAGGCTGCCAGGTGTTTAATGATAACTGCAAAAAGTTTGCAGTTATCCTGTTGGATGGAAGGTATGCCAGTAAATTCTTGGTGAAGCCTTGGATTACTACTCCTATTATCGACCATCTCCCTTTTTCACGGTCAATCCAAACACCGCAGCAACAACAACAACTGTGGGATACCAGGAGAGGATTATCCACATCTAAAGCATATTTCATGGGTCGAGCGATCATATTATGGTAATAATAAAAGAGAGAGGGGCCTCTGTAAATCCGTGGCATGTAGTCGAATGGTGGAAGTTCTAGCTCCTTGCATGTTCATTTACAACCTATATCTTACAGTTTCTATATCAATCTACGACCAGGCTCTGTGACCAAGGAGAAAAGACATTCTTTCTATGAAAATTCGCTGTCAATAGATTTCAGGCGAGTCGCTCCTCTGACTTCTGTCTTGCGGTTAGATAAGTTATTTTCTTAGTTTGCTTAAATGGATTTAAATGATAATATTGTAGGAGAGTTTGTTGACATTGTGGTGTAATAATTTTCTCATGACCCATTAGACTACCATCGGCAGAAGATCATGTTCTATACAACCACAATGCATTGGAAATGATTTGGTACACCAAACATAATTCCATTAATCTGTACATCCGCCAGCCCTTCTACATATTCAATGTCATCCTACAGACAGAGATGAAGCAAGAGATGTACGAATACATTCTCAAAAACAACATAACCCTAAGTCTATGGCTGAGATCGTTGTCGACTACATAAAATATTGAACAGACAGAAATGAAACATCTGCTGGATGAATTGGTTTTTGTTGTAAAACAATGTTTGCACCTTTTGAAGAAGAAGAGAAGGTTCAATTGAAACAAAAATAGAAAGCCCGATGATAAGGAAATAGAACATGCATTGGAAATCCCATGGGATAGTTGACAACTGCATCAATTAACTTCTTAAAAACAAGGGATTTCCCATCTATTATTTGGTTCAACTTGCTCTCTCTGTATTATCGGAATGGGAGTAATGGTATCCATTTCCCGTCTCTAGGAGCTGCATGATGCAGTTATAGCTATCAACCACAAAGATGATTCCATGATCTCTAGCTCTAACAGTAGTACCAGCAGCCATGAAGATGACAATGGAGAGGGTGGTCCAGATCCAACCATTAAAAGTGAAAAGGGAATCTCTTTGCCTAATGCGTGTGTAGCTGCTATGGCATTCATTGATAATTAAGGATTGAATCGACCTCAACAAATGACACATGAATTATCAATTACAATCATGGCTCGATCCATGCTTAGATCATGACTTTGAAGTTGCATTCCCAGCTAGCACAATGTAAGTAGAACATGTGGTTTCAGGCTTGACCTGTAGTTTCTCTTCTTATTCAAGAAAACTGAAAGTAATCGACCTACTCAAAGAAAGAGCTTATTCTTATTATCTACTCCTACTATAACCACTGTACTGCTTCCAGATCAGGTAAAATCATGCTTCTAATGAATCCATACAAGTATCTGAATAACTGGTAAAACTTTTTATCTAGAAATGATGAATGCAGGAAAACATAGAATACTGATATACAATTTGAAAGTGCAACATAACCAACCTTCGTTTGACAAGAGCAATTTGACATTTACGATGCTCGAATACTCCAGATAATCAACAAAAGAATCAATGACCCTATAAGAAAACACTTCTTCCTGTTGCTTCAGCTGAACATCAGAAGATCTCTGCATACCCTTCTTCTGACAATAGATGCCACCTTCAACTGTGTGTAAAACTGAACAAGGCTGCAAACTACCTTCATTGTTGATGATGAATTGTTAGTTGTTGTTTGTAGATCTATGTTCAAGTATGGCGCATGCAAACCTATTTATTTCTGTAGATGAATTTTCAATGTCAGCTCCAGGAGTTTTAATATTTACTGTGGGAGTTTTCGGATGATAGTATTGTTCTTCATCAAAGACAAGTGAGTCCAACACTCCCTTGTTTTGCATAGAAAAATGAACAATCTCCTGATCTTCCTCTTTTCTTTTAGGTGCAAATACACCATGAGAAACCTTTTTAAAAATTTGAGAACAATGCTCTTCTATAACTAATCCTTCATGCAAATCAAAGGCAATAGGTGTGATAGAGACATGTATGCAATTCGCAAAATAGTCATTTTGACAAACAAAAGAAATTACTACCTCCTGTTGAACTTGCTTCTCGAATTCACCACAACAATCTTCAAAGAGACTTTCAGCTAGAAATTCATATTTACAAAACAAATGGAAAGCATAATGAAAACTTTCCAATGAGTGAATGCTTGAAGCTGGAAGAGACCTGCACCAATCAAGCGCTATCCCCTCTAATGAATACTTGAACAATTTAATCTTAACATATTCATGTATGATCTGGAGCCGATGAATAAACTCATGAAAATCCAACAAGTGTTCAGCTGGCACTTCCCATTCTTCTCATCGAAATCTGGGAAGGCTGCGTTTCCATTCTTCTCCTTGAAAGCTGGGAAGGTTGCATTCCCATTCATGTCTACTAGGTATTGGATGAGGGTAACCATAAATACTTGAGAAATTGCAGAACACATACCTCTTTGCTAAGATATGATTCATTTATATACCAGTGGAGTCACCAAAAGATCCATCCTTCATGGAGTCACCACTGAATTCGTCCTTCATGGAGTCGCCAGATAGATGATTACAACCAAAATATGTCCAATCTTTATCTATCATCAAAACTAGATCTTGTTGTTTCCCAAGGAAGCTGAGCTTCGATCTCCTCTGCCCGGCAACGGTGCCAATTTCTTATCACTCCAAGAAACTCCTTAGGGTTGTAGACTAAGGATGCTTGGTAACTTAAAAATAATGTGTAGGTATGCTTGGAACAATGCGATTACTTCAATAATTAATGTGACATACAACTCATCATACATTCAAATGAAACAGTGCTTTTAGAAAACAATGATCAGATCGAGTAATTTCGGAGGGATGAAGAACACTAATCTTGATTGCCAAATACAGTTGGGTGTAGGGCTTAATACAAGATAGAAAGAAGATCCTTCACTTAAAATCTATGAGCTCAATAAAGAGATAATAGTCCTCATAAGCTAAGATAAACTGAAATGAAGTACATAAAAGGAAACATGGATATTTTTGATATTGAAAATGAAAGGAGACTGCAATTTTATTATATCATAAGAGTCTATACAGTAGCACAAAAATGTATCCCAATTTGAACCCCTATCTCTTAGAAAATATAGGAATTTATAGCCTTACAATGTAATGATCAGATCCTAAAACTATGGATCTATCTTTTTAAAAACACTAAACATAAACTGTATATACAGAGTAGTAGGAAAAGGTCCTTAGAATAAGGAAAATCCCTGTATTCTAGTCTTCAAAATGTGTTGAACAGTTGATGATGTGGAGATTATCCTTCCAAGGCTCTTTGTCTTGTTATCGAGAAGATAGAAATCGAGTTGGATGATGTGTCATTTCATCCCTATCATTTTTCCCTTGAAAACGACCAAATCTAGTCAAAAAATTCCCTTTTGACTTTCATCTCCAAGAATGGCATTCAGATTTTGATTTGATAATTCATAACCAGCTTATTGAAGAATATTTCATACCAATCCAACTCAAAAATCTTGAATCTGAGCAAGAATTCAGTTTTTCTGCCCGTGACAGGCTTTCACCAACTAATTTACCCAAAAATCCGCTCCTTAGCTGGTTAAAGGTGGAGCTTTCATCAGCTAACTAGCAAAATTCAAGACTGGTTAGCTGGTGAAAGCGCTGACTTTTTTAAAATCAAATTTATCAGTCATGAAGAGTTTGTTTTGCATGCTTGAATAGTCGATCGACATCTAGAAATCCTAAGATTTCCAATGGTGCTTTCAAATCTTCATTTGGAGCCCAAGAAGCTAGTCAAATGTTCCCTACAATATTAGGCATCATTCTTTCAAAAATGCCAGTGCATTTTTTATCACTAACATAAAAAATAATTATTTCTTAAATAACATTAACTAATTAATTATTATTAATTACTTGTTCGTGACTGTCAAGGATTAATTAATTATTAATTGACTCATTAAATAATTAACTAAAGAATTAAAGGCTTTAATAAATTATACTTTTAAATTAAAGATTACGTATACGGAGGGGATAAGGGGCATTAATAAATGGATAAGGAACATGAATAATG
>JASDQU010263576.1:1302-12159 GCA_032191745.1 Picea mariana | reverse complement strand
AGTGGATGGGGGGATTTCAGTTATCCTTCAAAGGCATGCAAGATGATACCTATTTGTGAGAATTTATTATATATGCATGCTCTAAGATAATATGATTTCTTACGCATAATACCTTGGATACTCCATAAGTTGTTGGGTAAAACATAAGTCATCAATTAAATGTGAGTTACTAGAGCCATGAAGGTAGCCAACGATCTATTCATAACCAAGCCTGATCTACTCATGGATATTGCTTGATCAAGCAATGTTCCACCACAAAGCATTAGTCTTAAATACTGGACTTAGGTTGGGAGCAAATAAGTAGAACCAATGCTTCGTCCATTATATTACGAGTGGATTTCCATTATTCCAACCAGTTGTGTGTCATGTCATTGAAAGGGGTGGGATGTCAACAACTAGTGTTTATTTATAAAAATAAGATACAACAAACCATTCTTGGAAGAGGAACTAGCAAAATGAAGAAAATAACTCAAAGCAAAGAAAACAATAAACAAACTCAAATTAACAAAGTGAAGATAAATAGAGTTTATATGCAAAAATTGAAAAAAAAGTTGTCTTTAGGGGAGGAAATATTTTCTAAATAAAACTTTGTAGCTACATTCAAAAGTGAAGGTAGAATGTAGAGCCAACTGCACAAAAAAAGAGATAAAACCTAGCTCCAAATTAGAATGCATTTGAAAGATTAAATTGATAAGTAAAATATATGAAGTAAGAAAATAAAATATTCTGGAAAAGAAAGTGCAAAAGGTAGAGTTGCATGCTATGGATTAAAAATTCATGTGTCACAACAAAACAAGTATTTATGCAACCTCTTAAAAAGGCTAATCCTTGAGGAAGATCATGCACATAAAACATTTTCTAAATGGGCTTCGGTGCTAGGATGTTTGAGAATTAAATTTCACATTTTATTTCTCAAATCCTGCCAGTTCATCCTTGTGGCCTTGTGACCCAATAAGTAAGGGATTGAATAGAGCTTCACTTTCTACTTCTTTTGTAACTTTTCTCTAGTCCTGCAAATTAATTTGAATCATAATGTAATGTGCCTAGTGAGGATAATATGTGGTACCTAGGGATGTACCCAAGGGGATAATGAATGTAATGTGGCCATAATAATAGAATAGGTCCACTATGTAATTAAAAGGAAATAATATAATATTAAAGGGTAGTTGGCACATGACCCCTAGGAATACTCATGAGAAAGTATCAATACACATGAGTATCATTGTATTGGACATGTGTTGAATTGTATTGTCTTGTAGCAAGAATGTCTTGTGGAGTGATTCCTTCCATAAGGAGTATTTGATGTGTTGCCCTTCCTTAAGGGTTCTTCTATCTATATTCTTGGTGTTGTTCATGGTAAATGCTTTGGTATTTTTGGTGTTTAGGGATTATTTTTGAAGTTTTATGGTGGATTATCTTTTATATCTTTGAATTTTTACTACAAGTGGTACCAAAGTTGTTTCTTGGGCACAAAGTGGGAGAATTTTTGGGCATAAAGTGGAATCTTTTTTTTTTTTCTCTTTTCTCTTTTTGCATATTTTTGTTAGAAAAAGGAGGATGGCAGTATTCAGGTTGATTTATAAAAATTTATATGTATAATTTGAAGAAACCAACCATAGATATGAATTCCTCTCAAGAAATACTCAATTAAAAAAATATATCGTCCAAAATAAAGTATAGGAAATGGATATATCGCCAATTCAAAATCTGCATTTTTTAGGGTTTTTTTAGTGACGGTCGTGAATTTTGTAGATTGAATATATTTTGACAGAGTGCATAGATTTTAGTCAAACCAATTTCAGTAGATCTAGAGAAGTTATGGAATATCATAATTGGGGTCATAATAGCGAATACGAGAAGTATAAACGAAGTTATGATCATTTTAATTTTTTGGCCTCAAACCCTAACTATATAAAGGAGCTCCATTGAAATGTAAGTGGTTTTTTTCAAACCCTAGTTCTATTTTTGGGTTATAGCAAGTAAGATTTATTTTGCAACAAAAGATGATGGTCCTAATATTCAAGAATATATAAAATGGATGAAGTCAAAGTCTTCATGGAAAGATGAATGGAATGGAAAGTTTTTTGTTTCGACAACATCGAGAAGACATTCCCCTAGAGTAAGAATTAATAATATAATTATTGATTATTAAATAATATATATAATAAGTAATAATAATAATAATAAATAGTTATTTATTATCCAAGGGATGCATCCTTTCATGGATGGTCACCATATGTTCTCTATATATGGAACACTCATCATTGTAATAATACATCAATCTCACATATCATCTCATATGAAAAATCAACATGGTATTAGAGCAGGACTTGGCTTGACTCCCTCACGGGAGAGCCTGAGAAAATGAGAGAGATAAGAGACATGCTCTGTGCATTCTGGGAATATTTACAAATAGTGCTTCAACTCAAGGGAATAATTTTGCAGAACGAACAAAGGTTCATTCAATGGCAATTTTTGTATAGAAATGGAGGGATATGAGAAAGAACCCACTTGAAATTCAAGTCGGGATAACCATTTTTGATCAGATGGGTTTGAAAATTACTGAAAATAATGTAATGGGTAGTAAGAAGAGGGAGGAAAATTAGTCCCAATGAGCGAATATGCATARGCATTATCTTCCTTGTATTCCTTCATGTCCTATACGACTATTAGACCGTTACTTAATGAGAAGAGAGAGAAATACTGTCTCTCTTGCTGTCGTTTGACGGAAAAATGAGAGGCATAAGATTCTGGTTAAAATCCTTATATCTCTRTTTTTCATGACCGTTAGGATCCACTGGTGGTGTCGGTGGYTGTTAGCTAGTGTGTTTCCTCGCCTTTGCCAAGTGTCGACTCGGTTCTTTGGGAGGATTTATTGATGTGGAGAGTATCTCAGAATGATAGAGGACAGGTCGATGGATGTCTGTCTAATTGAACGTTACAAACATATCTCTAATATTTAATTATATTTGGAGAGAGTGGTTTACGATATTTTCGGTAAGAGAACTACTAGTTATAGTGCTAAGGAAAATTTTGGGGAGCTCCGAAGATGATCCATGTAGCTTATCCTTGCATGTGAATAATGCATTCGAGAAGCAGTAGTGGCCACTGGCGGTGCTAATAATGTGGGATTCCATATTATCGACTTCGATGTAATGGAGCACATGAAATGGACACCATTAATGGAGTCCCTGAGGAAGAATGGATGTAATTGGTCACTTGAGAATCACAACAATGAATGAGGACAAGTACACAAGATCTCTGGGGATCCCATTTGGAAGGATTGAAATATTTCCAACCCCAAGAGGAGGAGCGTGTTATAGTGAGTTGCATATGGAAATTGGAAATATGGGAAATAGATCACAGTTATTAGAAATCCTTGTCGGTGCGCGCCACATGAATCTAGTGTAATTTACGCTTGCTACAGGTCGAAATGTGGCCAAGAGAGACTTCCAATGTTTTAGAGATCCATTGTCACTGTCTGGACTCTAGAAGATTCGTGCACCATTTTCAATTCCCTTGAAGCTGGACTGTCAAAGCATGGGCTTGCAAGAGCGATGGTGGAACACATATTCTTTGGTTCAGATATGTCTAAGAGAGTTATGAGGAATGATTGAAGTAGCATCATGAGACATTATCCTTGGAGGGTCCTGTATGGAAAAATAAGAGAGAATGTGAAATTCATCCTGACGTGCCTTAGATGGTTAGATGAAGGAACCAATACATTGGTTTCACAAGGAAAACTCGATATTTCTTGTGGGACATTGGTTCCATGAGGTAACCTCGATGTTTCCTAGATATGTTTAAGGAAAGGATCAAGAGGGAGTGCAYTGTTCCTTACTACCCTCAACAKAATGGGGTCACAGAGAGGAAGAATGGATCTATTGTTGAGGCAGTCAAGGAGGTGATTCATGATCAACATTTACCTATGTTTCTGTGGGCAGAGGCATCCATGACTKTAGTGTATGTTTAGAACAAAAKTCCTCATAATACTTTGAGGAACATGACTCCCAAGGAGGCCTTCACTGGAGTGAAGCTTGAGTTTGGACACTGCAGGATATTTGGGTGTCCAATATACATTCATGTACCCAAGGAGAAAAGGACCAAGTTAAACCCTYCAGGAAGAAATGGTACATTTGTGGGGTACAATGAGTCTTTGAAGGCATATAGACTCTACATCCCGAGTTAGAGACAAATTGAGGTGAGAAAAGATGTTAGCTTTGAGGAGGAGGTAGCCTTCATGATATCTATAGGATCTCACATGGATATTGATAGTGAGAGACAAGAAGAAATGGTGCCTTCTCCCCCTCACCCTCCAACAATTCAGAGGGTGACAATTGATCCTATTGATCCAATTGATCTCGTTGATCCTATAGCTCCAGTTGATGTTCCCATAGATATTGTAGTAGGTCGGAAGAGACCTGCATGGGCTAGTCAAACTTTGCAGGAGGAAGAAGGACATACATCTCCTCGTGGTACCTTATGAGAGAGAAATATACCTAAGAGATATTCGTGCTATGACATAGCTATGAGCCACATCATTGATTATGAGCCTTCCTGTTATAAGGAGGAATCTAGTCAGCCAATATGGAGAGATGCCATGATGGAGGAGTATCGATCGATCATGAAGAATGATGTGTGGGATATTGTTCCGAGACCTGAGGGGAAGTCTGTAGTGACTTCCAAGAGGATCTATAAGATCAAACACACAACTGGCAAGAGCATCAAGAAGCACAAAGAAATATTTGTTTCTAGAGGATTCTCTCAAGTGGAGGGAATAGATTATGAGGGGAAATTTTCTATTGTTTCTTGATACACTCTATCCAGACGATTATTTCCATTGCAACATCCATGGGTTCAAGACTACAACATATGGATGCGAAGACAACCTTTTCTCAATGGAGATATGGAGGAAGAAGTATACATTGAGAAACTATCTGGTTTCTTAATACATGAGAAGGAGTCTCATGTGTGCAGGTTGAAAAATGCCCTGTATGAACTCAAGCAGGCACCACGAGATTGGCATGCGAGGATTGATGGACACTTGATGAGTTTGGGCTTCAAAAAAAGTGTTGTTGATCCCAACCTATACTACAAGACTGCTAATGGAAAGTCTCTGATTTTGGTCCTCTATGTTGATGATTTATTCCTCACTGATACATAGAGCCTTATTGTTGAATGCAAGTATGTGTTGGCCTCTGAGTTTGAGATGAACAACCTTGGTATGATGCACTACTTCTTGGGAATAGAGGTGTGGCAGAGAAATTATGAGATCTTCCTAATTCAGGGGAAGTACACAGTTGATATATTGAATAAGTTTGGGATGTTGAACTATAAGCCCATGGCTACACCAATGGTGATGAATTTGAAGAAACTAAGTGTGTCTTCTTCCGATTATGATAATATTGATCTAACCCTGTACAAATAATTGATTGGATCATTGATGTATTTGGTTAACACCATACTAAATATTTTCTATGCAGTGAGTGCATTTAACCAGTTTATGAGTCAGCCGAGACAAACAAAATGGATTGATGCAGAGCATGTGTTGAGATACTTGCGAGGCATAGTTGGACATGGTCTGAGATATAATTCCAATATTAACATGAGATTGCAAGGATATATTGAATTTGATTGGGGAAGGAGTACAATGGACAGGAAGAGCACCTCTGGGTGTTTCTTCACTTTGGGATCTGCCATGTTTTCCTGGTGTAGCAGGAAACAAACTTTTGTGGCTTTGAGCACCGCAAAATCATAGTACATTGCATTGGGTGTGGCAGTTTTCAAAGCAATGTGGATTCACAATCTCCTTACAAATTTATTTTGGACATGTATTGGATTCCACCGTTATTCATTGTGATATCCAGAGCTGTGTGAAGATATCATATAATCTTGTGTTTCATGACAAATTGAAACACATTGAGATCAAGTACCATTACATATAAGACATGGTGCAGAGGAAGGAAGTACTGGTGGATCACCTTCTTGAGATGAGCATGTTGCTGATGTCCTTACAAAACACCTTACTAGGACAAAGTTCGAGTACTTCCATGATAGACCTGGCATGAGAGAGAATTCCTCCTTCGTTGAGAGGGAGTGTTTATGTTTTCAAATTCTTGATACATTCTCCATATCATACTCCTCTGTGACTAAGTTGAGTTGATATTTGAGGACACTTATTCAAGAGGGATAAGTGGGTTTGGGATTATATCCCAACATCCCTAGTGGAGAGCACATGAGGACACGTCCCTTGTGGAGAGCACATTGTCGAGGAAAAGATATGAATTATCTTACTCAAGCATTTTTGAATCTTTCTTGGCTAAGGAAATATATTCCAGAATATCACCCTATGTTTATAGCCTCAAAAATTATTTCCCAATCCACAAGTATTAATTACAAGGGCTTAGGCTGATTTTTTAAATGAAAATATTGTTGCAAAATATGAATTGTTTATATAATTTTATGAACATATATAGATTGCAGAAAGTAAAAGTGGAGATCAAAAGCAAAAGTAACCAAGTCACAGATTAATATAAACGAGATAGAATAGAAATCACTTTATGTCATTCCAAGAAATCAAAAGTATATTTCTCTTTACAAAAATACCCATGAGGGCATGGACCAAGGTCAAACTTAGATATCCCCGATGAAAACCATACAAAAGGACTCTGACAAGAAGAAAAAACTGAACTTTAAAATCTGGATCAGCTTGCCATAGACTGCTGCCAACTTGAATCTGCACAATATCCTTTATCAATTATGAAACTCAATCCATAAATATAAAATTATACACAGAATATCAAAGATAGATCAACACCTCTGAAACAAGCATCTGAATGATATGGTTCAACTTTGAACCTTCCTGTCTACAATAGGACCATGCTGTCAAAAATAGAATTAGGCCTTTAATGAACTGAATAATTAATGAAAACTGAACTATCTCATGAAAACACAAGAGAAAACCTTACTATTTCTTTCTCCTTCTATTCTCCACTTGTTCTTCCTTCTCATTTGGATTTTATGCATTCTAAATCAATTGAAGTAGTTCAACTACCTCATTTAGTTAGGTTAATTAAACTTAACTGATTTTAGTTTAGGGGAAGTAGTAATAATAATAATAATAATTAAGGGTCTTTATTAAATAATAACTAAGTAGGTGGGACCCCTTGTGACTCCCTTTTATTTATTTACAAAAAAAAACAATTAGACAACCAATTAAACACATGCCTCCTTGTAACTCCCATAAATATTTCCAAAATTTGAAATTTAAATATCAGAAAGATTTCAAATTATATCCAAAACATGTAAATATCCACATGATCCAAAAAATATAGTTTGTTGTCCAAAACTTTCTGCAGTCCATTGTCTTCAACAAATCAACCATAAACACATAATCAAAATCCATATTTTCCACTTTGAGAGGCAATCCTTCTTTTGTCACCATTGTCCCCTTTGGACTTCCCATAATTAGCCTTAGGTTGGGTGGAACCTTGAGGCTTAATCTCACTAATAACATCGGAACAATCGTCCCTTAGGTGCATACAGGATGAAAATGATTTTGCTGAGTCACTTGAAGGAGATGAGGGGGAAGCAACAACTTTACCTTTGTCTTGCACATGGGGAGCCTCAGTTTTAAGTCATTTTCTAGCATGGGAGGAATGAACAGGTGAGTGTGCAAGGGAAATTTGAAAATTTTGGTTTACAGGTGGAGGAGGAGGAGGCAATGACAAGTTAGGCCAGCCACGATGGTGGGAGACTGCCAGATGAACAATCTCCTTCCGCCCATCATTTTTGGGAACTTCTGGTTGCATAGATACATGGGGAGGCACAGGGATACTAGGAAAATTTTGGGGTTGGAAGGGAGGCCTCTGTGGTTTAGGATGAATTATCCCTTTCCCAATCCAATTGAAGAACCCAACTTGAAAAAGTGGGTTCAACTCTTGAGGATCGACATCAAAATGAATTGAGAATCTAGGCCTTCTAGGCCCTCTGTTCCAATTACCTCTTCCCCTATTGTTTTTTCCATGTCTGCCTCTGCTGAAGAAACTCATCCTGTATGCAACAATTTATTAGAAACTAGCCCTTAATGGACCATACATGACATTCTCTTTATATGAAACAAAGTTTGGCTAAGAAATTAACATAAGACCCATGCAATTCAATCCATAAAAAATATTTAATAATTGCCAAATGAGCAGAGGGTGACATAGGGTCCATGGGATATCTGGAGGGAATGTAATGAGCGAAAAAGTGGTAGCATGACAGGGATTAAGAACACGAGTACTTCTCAACAATTCATTAAATAATTAACTGTGCAATCAATACCAAAACATACCAGCTGTCACTTATTTCTGTGTCATACCTTTATCACTGTCATATAGAGTTTTAAATTTATTTAATAGAACAGGGCATGTAAAAGTGAAATTGGGATTGTGAGGGGGGTATAATGAGCGAAAAAGTGAGAGTATGAGAGGGAATAATACATATATTGTTCATAAAAATTAATTTAAATCAAACAACAACCATAACTCTGTCTAGATCATAATCCAATAAGCATCAATTATAAAACCAAAATCATTTAATTGTCCCTTATTTACAGACATAATGCTTGCTATCTTCATTAAAAAAACAATTCAATTTCCCAGAATTCTTTAATTACATCAATATTTACATCTTCAATATTTACATCTTATACCATATCTATGCACATCACATTAACATCATTTCCAACATCATAACCATTCTACCACAGTCCTGCATGCTCCAATGCTAACCTTCTTATTTTAAATAAAAATATAATATGCACAGTGATTCCAATTATTCATATCCAATATTCATCCTTTGCAATCAAATAATAATAGACCGAGTACTAACCACCAACAATAAACTTTCAAATACTGATTGACACAATCCACTGTCATCCAAACAATAATCGGGCCCGATTTAATCACACACAGGTCATCAACAATATAGTCGACACCAATCTTGATTCAACAATAGAATTTAACCAAAAACATGTAGCTCTGAGCCTGAGATACGTGTACATTAAACAAGTATAGACTTCCCTTTAAAATAAATGATCAATAAAAAACATAGCCATATAATGCGCGAGGAGAACATAACCATATCACACACATGTGTCTCCTTTAATATTGACAAGACCAAGATCATGTTTGATGGACCAATCACACTCAAGTGGCTTTTAAACTTAAATGAGATCATGATCGTGATATTKTTTAACACAATAATGGATGGAATAACGATAAATCTACCAAATGGAAATTTCTCGGGGCTGTAGATAACCCATACCCTTTTCTTTTTCAAACAAATTTATCACAGRGAGGAAATACAGAGACTTKATCAAGAGATGGTATTTGGAGTCTGAGAGCCCATGATTTATTTTTTAAATCACCARAGTCATTTAACTTGTAACCCAAAATCTTGACAGAGCCAAAAAGTGCCCGAGGAGAATCATAAATAAGTTGTGTTCTTTAAAAACTTTATTGCAGAGAGGTAATGAGAGTTTGGCTCATTCAATGGAAAGTCTTCGAAACACTGAGAGCTTGTGCCCTTYCCTTTTCTTTTAAAAGAAGTCATCATGGAGAAACAACTAGAGGTAATCAAGATGTGTCTTGGAAGAACATAGAGCATGTGCTCTTTTAAAACRCCAYAGTTGTTTAACTCATAACCCTAAAACTTGACAGTGAGGGAAATCAGATATAATAGTTAACTACCTCCATTAGATAACAAGAGGAGTGAATCACTTAAAACAGTGTGGAAGCATGCCTGAGCACATAACCATGATGTGCCCGAACGAAACCCGTGGAAAACCCAACACAAATACAAACTTCAATTTAAATAATTGGGTGATGCCCAAGACACAAGTGTGCCATTCCTGCAACAACAATGATAGTGAAGTAATTTCCATAACAAATGACAATTTAGAGCTCAACCAAACAAAGCAATAACAATGCATTTGTCAATAATTTCATTGCAACATGGAGGAACAAATCATAACAATGACCGAAACGAAAAGGGGTGACAACAACTAATACCCGTACTGGTGGTAAGAACCCGCGCAATAAAAACTCAGAGCTTGTTACCCATTGTCATCATTTTCCACAGAGAACTAGAATAAAAACCCAAGTTGACCAACATTTTTAACCAATAACCAATATATATCCTTCACAAAACACTAAAATCCATTCCTTTCTTTTAAAACACCAACATTCTAGAGTATTCACAGAGAAAATTGTATGCACAACACTGATACACATTCAAAAGTCAAGAAAAACACAGAACTCATGCAATCCTGAGCCAAAAAATAGATTCATAATACAGAGAGACCATCATGGATGGAAAGTAAAGGAGCCACACCTCGAAAAATAACTTTGAGGGAAGAGTTGGACTGTGTTTTTCCTTTCAAAACTAGAAATCACAGAGCTTTCACAACCACCAGAGCCAAATGGAACTATGGTTAGGGTGATGAGCTCGAGGGTGGTTTGGAGTGACGTGCAATAAATGCACCTCACTTCCTCACCTGGCCTTATTCAATTTTAATGTACGAGCTATCCCATTATGATAACATCAACCATTAATTCAACAACAATCCATTGCAATATCCATTGCATAGTGCGCCACCCGAATCATATCAAAAATTTAATAAATACCATATGTTAAACACTACCATATATGCTTTACATAAAATCCTTTAACCAAAGCGCATATTATAGTAGCTAGGTCCATCACCTTCCATTTTTCACCATTATATATACCATAAGGTTTATATATAATCTCTTTTGCAATAACCTTAGGAATTATCCATAGTTTTTTCCTCTTTTTGCTTTAAGCTCCCAT
>JASDQU010263574.1:0-12153 GCA_032191745.1 Picea mariana | reverse complement strand
CTTTATCTCTACTTCCTTCCATTTATCCCCTCTCTGTCAGTGATTTCCCCCTTTCCCCCATGCACGCAGGGAAGTTTAGTTATCTGATTCCATTGTCATTACACCGTTGTTATATAATAGTATCTTAATAGAAGTATACAGTGATCAAATGTACCTTCCTCGAGGTCCACGTAGAAATTCTTTCTCTGCTGTGTTGCATGACTTTGTTGTGTCAAATACAAACTCTGTTATGAACCCCACAACAATACTGTCAAGCCAAAAGTCTATTGCACGGGTGAATTTGTTGTTCACCTGCTGTAATTGCTCAATCTGTGCTGGAGTCCAATCTAGTTGTCGAATTTGGTTCGTCGCATGGTTATCCTTCAACCTTAGTATCCACTCCTGTAGTAGTGTTGGTAGCCACACATGATTTTGATATTCAACACGATCAAAAGAGATTACACTTTTCCGTAGCTGCCATCACCTCGAATTTGTAAACATTTTAGAGTTTCGAAATGATTGTTGGATTAAAGCTTACCTTATTGAATTCTTTATTGCTTGCATTTTAGTCTGTTTTATTTTTAATTCATGACTGTAAGCATGAATTAAACATAAAACTTGTCTTGGTTTAACAATTTTGTGTCTTAGAAATATCTTTTAAAAAGCCATCCATATGTAATTGAATTTCAAATATTATGAAATAGTTGTTTAATCCATTTTTTTTTGTTTTAATTTGGTCCTTGTGAATTCAATGGTTAGATAGTTCATTCTTGAATTATTTTGATACATGAAGAGCCTTGGTTATTTTTTGATATTCTTCTCATGATTTCAATGGTCGTATCAACATTCATACCAATGAGTACAGACCTACTGTACTTGCATTTTCGCCCTACCTTGGTGGCTCAAAACATTAATGAAGCTATTCATTATCTGCATAGGGTTTTGTACTCTATAGTTTTGGCACTCATCGCAAGAGATGGTAAGGAATACAATGAACCCTCTGGTTTTCGTTCTCACTATCTGAGTTATGATAACCCACAGGCTCTGCTATTTTCATGTTTCCACACTCCATTCAAACTCATTTCTGTTGCTCGCACAATTGGAACCTAAAACTATTCAGAGTGATCTTTGTTGCATTATGGTTACAATGGTCATGGAACCCATCGTTTGCATAGAGTCGAATGGATGCCAAGCCTTATTATCCCATGATGATGCTATCGATGAACTAAATGGGCATGGCTGGGATGTATTCCTCAAAAAAATTGAGGATTATAATATTTAGGTAGCAGAAGCCTTCGCACGAACCTTTGACGGGTTCAGAGCTAAGATTGGAGACATACAATTAGAATTGACAGAAGATTTCGTCAGCAAAGCAACAGGGCTCCCATCAAAGGGGAAAAGATGGTTTAAAAACACTAGGATAGAAGAAGTCTGGTGGAATTGGTTTATGACCTCTCTAAAAATCAACTGTTGTGTAAAAGGTATTCATATTTCTCTGTTAAAACCTAAATGGTATAGTTTATTGTTAATTCTAAAACAGTTTGTTACTTGCGAAGGTCGATACGGACTGGTCTTTCTCTACCATATCTGTTTGATCATGAATTTTATAGGTTTCAACTTAGATATGCCCTTTTACTTATTGACAAGTCTCTATAAGATGTCCAAGCATTACAAACGACAGCGTACCAATTCAAGCCTGTTCCACCATGGATTGGTTAAAATCTTGTTGATGTATCATATGTCAACCATATGTGATAGTTGGGAGATCATTTTGATGAGGAATGGCTTCACCCAGGCTGATCCTACAACAAACCCTCGTTTAATTTCAAACCCCAACTCATATAACCTGGTGGTTGAAGACCATTTCGGTAATTCAATTAATGGACCAGATTTTACTAATAAAACCCCTCTAGATAAAGGATCGACATGTAGGTTTTCACCTACAAGATTTCTAGAGCAAGTGACCAATGAATTGAAGGGAAATGATCCTCTTATGCTCGTGGGTGATGCTAGCCTGAACGTTAATGTTAAGTTTGATGCCAAGAAACTTTGTAAAGGAACAAAACGACAGTGCATAGATTTGGGTTTCAAGAACAAGAAGGTCAGTCGCCTAATCTCTATGAAACTAAGGAACCGAAACGATACTCATCTGAGCTCAATCGATCCGATCGAGATCGATGAGGGTTCGGATCCTGAGATAGAGGATTTTCTAGTTCGGGAAGATCCAGAAATTCAGGGTTCCACGAGGGAGGTTATCATTCATACTGAACCATATGATTTAATAACAAATCTACCACCATGCCTTAAGGGTAAAGAAGGATTCTTGGGTATTAAGCAAGATCTGAAGCATACAACAGATAAGACTGAATCCCCCTTGGTCGATTGTGTCCCTCATCGATCTGCCATATCCCCTGTACATTGTGATGGATGTCTCGATTGGGTTGAATGTTACTATACTGATGTTCCTCTCTTACAGGCCCGAATCAAATCTTTAACTGCTCATAATCATCTGTTGAAGCAAGAAAACCTTGATCTCAAGGCACATGCCAAGAGGGAGACTAAACGTATCAAGAGAGTTGGAAACATAGTCATTAAGAATATGACCAGTGTCAAGGCGATTATAAACTCTGAACTGTCTGATCCCTCTTTGGCATATTTTTAATGGTAAAATGTTTCATTGTGATTTCGTTTGATTTTGTTATCTAAGTCGAAATAAGTAGATTGGAATTCTGATTTCATTTACTAAAATAAAGACTGGCTACAGAATCTTCGATTCTATAGCCAAGTCTCTTTTAATAAAAAATAGTTATTAAGAAATTGTTTTTCTAATTTATCAAATTGGTTTGCTATTCTCAAGAAATGGGATATTTTGTTGTTGATTACTTGGAGGAAATATGTTCAATTATACGCCTAAATGTTTAGTAGTTTCTCCTTCTTTACGTTTTATAAAAACTTTGATTTAATTTTTGAATAAACCAACTCTGTTATAAGTGGTTTCCAATCCACTAATTTTGTAATATTACTTGATTTTGGGAGATTCAACTCTATCCTGTGAGATATGAGTATTTAGATCCTGGATTACTTTAAATATTGTTCACTTTTGTTAGTGAGGGTATCCTTTTTGGAACGCATTATGGACATGTAATTCCTTAAGACTTTATGGACAAGTTGTTCACATTTCGGATTTAGACCAGCATGACACTACTCCATCTATATTTTGCATCTTATATTATGGAATATATACATGTTACACAACTTTAGCCTCATTAGCATGTAATGTTTCATTTTATTCAGTGCTTTGAATTTTGTCTATAACTTGTTGTTTCATATATTATATCTATGGTCGTTATTTCACTTTAATATCATCAATTTATGATTGATGTTAAGTTGACATATCATATGAATGTTTCACATTAAAATTTCTTTTACTGTAGACATTCATCATTACAAGGTCACTGGATTTATACATTTATCACCCTGTTTTTATATCCTTGCTCCCAAAAAATACCTTGAGTTTATTTTGGATATGTTAGCACAAGCTTGTTACAGATTTCTCTCACAGGCAAGATAGTCGGAATTTGGATTGCACAGGGATATAGACACAGTATGAGATTAATCTCAGGTTAGTGTTATTCGCATTCAATTTCCGTTATTAGTTTATTAGTGAAATAAGACAGTTTAAATTGGCTTTGACTATTATTTTGTTCTTGTTTCAGATTATGTTTTATTAGTATCTTTTGAGTTTTTAGATTTTAAATTATTAAACAGAAAATATAAAATATGTGCTTTCTTTATCTTCTTCGTAAACAATTACAAAAACATTGATTTCGTAGGACATCCACCAAAACTTGCATATTGTAAATATCTTGTTCATAATCACATGTTCATATTTATGTCTCTGTTCAACATTCGTAAATAATTAGAGTCATGTACATAGTATCGTAGTTATAGCTTTAGGGTAGTTTATTTTCTTTCATTATTTTAGGACCTTAGTTGGCTAACGGAGTCATTAAACCTGTTAGGATATATCACACCAAACGACTTGGGTTGATTGGACAACTCTGGATCGGATCTATCCTTCTAGTTGAGGGTTTTTCAATTATGCCCGTCAAAAAATAGCGCTAGAAGGAGGGTCTGAATTCAATTGATGGCACGTGGAGGTCGCAAGACTCCTCCCCCACACACTCACTCCCCTGTTGTAACGCGTATTCGCTAAGACAACAATGTTACACTTGAAACAAAAACTACCTCAAACGATAACCCTGAGATTCACGTTGAACCAGTGACACTAGTTCCTCAAGGGGCCAACACCCAAGAAATTGTTTTTCAGTCACTCATAATAATGTATAGTGCCTTAGCCCATATCAGACAACCTGGTAGGCCACTTAATCAACCCCTAGACGTCTTGGATATCCGTGAACAACTTCAAGGCACTGGTCTACTCCAAAACCCTTTAGGTGATAATACTACCAACCTTATCAAAACACCTACGCTTGGAGTCAAAGGATCTGGTATCCCACCTTCCCCACCTGGTTCATCTCCATCCTCCTTAGAGGAAGAATCTTCAAACAAAGGCAGTTATTCATTAGAACCATCTCAGCCTTCTACACCACCAAATCCCATGGCAAATCAAAACAATCCTGCTAGACCTTGGCTTGATCAAGATGTCGTGGTTGTACCTGGACCCCAACACCCATTACCGAAACATCCGGAGAAATGGTTGCCCAAATTTGATCCAGACTCAAAGCAGTCTGCTGAGGATCATATTAAAAAATTTATGTTGGTCATTAGACTCCGGAGTGTTGAACATGAGGATGTAGTATGCAAATTATGCCCTTATACTTTTGAGGGAAATGCCTCCACATGGTATTTCACTCAACAGCCCCAAACCATTGTCTCTGTGGACAAGTTTGAAACTTGTTTCTTGGAAAAATTCGGAGATGATAAATCTCCAGAAGTCTTGATTATGGAAGTTTCCAGCTTAAAAATGAATCCTAAGGAAAAAGTGAAAGATTTTAACCAAAGATTTCTTACTTTAAAGAATAAAATCCCTGCAGATTCAATGCCAGCTGAAAGTTTAATCGTTGCATATTATGCTAAAGCCTTGCAAAATAATATAGCTATATGGGTCAAAAGGTCTAAAAAGAACACATTGCTTGAAGCCTTTGAGGAGGCAAGCCAAATTGAAAAGGATATTTTGAGCTTGAAAGATAATCTTAGTAGTGAAGATGAAACAACTTCATCCTCTAAAAATAAAATAGAGATCCTTACTAGGCCTCCTCAAACAAAAAATCAACCGAAAACTTTAGACTTAGAAAGCTTACAGAAAGCTTTCCAAAAACTGTCCAATCAAGTCGTCGACTTGAAGAGATCAGTTGAGGAGGAATCAACAAGCAAAGGAAGTTTTAAACCTCCTTTTAGAAAACCTTTTCCTCCCAACCGGCCAAACCTGACCACTGAAGGTATAAATTTCGAAATTTTACAGTACGCTTTGTAAACCAGCTTAGAAGCACATGATAATTCTGCCTCTGCCCCTCGCAAAAATTCTGAAGGCGTGGTTGAGCAAGAAGAACTGGAAGAAGAGGAATCATCTCCTACTATCTTCGGTCACTTCTAGGGTATCTTCCAACCAAATTTTGAAATTGTTCACCCCTATCACACAAGAAGCAAAACTCAAAACAAACCCTCTTCTGAAGTCGGTAAAAATGTGTTTCCAAAACAGTCAAAGCAAGCTGAAATTAAACAAAGCTTAGCAGCTCCAATTTTAGAATACAATTTGATTGAGGATCTAAAAAACCTGATATCTAATATTTATGTTTTTGAGCTACTGAAATTTTCTCTTATTTTGCAGAAAATGCTTCAAAATATCGCTAAAAATAGTAAAAACAACAATCCTAGCAGCAATAAATCAGCAGAAATAGATTCAAATACTGCAAAAAAAAACCCAACTAAAACGACATCTGAACTTCCAGATAAAAGGGATTTAGCAGGAAAAACTGTAGCAAATGTAAATAAAATTGTTTTAGGGACAACAACTAAAAATCAATAGAATTCTGTTGTTAATGCTCGAAAAAATGTCCCACCTTTTTTGTTAACCTTTGAAATTTTTAATAGGAATGTACATAATTGCATGGTCGATTCCGATGCATTGTCAAACGTGATGCCTCTATTTGTTTGTCAAAAAATTAATGCAGAAGTTAAACCTTTTGATCTCAAGATCATCCAGGTAGAGCGAACAAACGTTAAGGTAATTGGTGAGCTTTAGAATGTTCTGGTTAGATTAGCTTCCAATCCTAAGTTACATCAAATAATTGACATTATCGTTGTTGATATCCATGAAGTTTATAGTTTGTTTTTAAGCAGGCACTAGTCAGAACAACTGCATGGTTACTTTGCCACATATTGGTCTCATTTGTGGCTACCTGAAAATGGAGAACCCAACAAAATTAGGATAAACAGAGAACGCTATCTTAAGCATACCGTGACGGATCTAAATGATGCAAATGAACCTTTCACTGCATATGCTAACTCATTTGAAATGCAGGGAATGAATACCTTCTTTGGTAATTTCATGACTGAAATTTCTCCTATTACTGATCCTGGGCAGCAATCGGAAGTTATGACCTATACTTAGACACCAGCTTTTCCATGTATGCCAAGTAATGCTAACAAAGCCCAAATATGGTAATTGTACTTTGATGGATCCAAATCCAAAGAAGGAACAGGTGCAAGTTGTGTGCTCATCGATCCTACAGGTAATAAGACTTTTATTGCTTGTCGGCGAGAGTTTGAGTGCACTGATAACATCACTGAGTACGAAGCACTTCTACAAGGAATTAGGAAAGATTTGGATATGGATGTATAGAATTTGATGGTATTTGGTGATTTAGAAATCGTGATTAGGCAGGTAAGAAATGCCATACATTGCTTATCACCAAATCTGAAAAGCTACCAAACCGAGGTATGGAGTTTGATGCAAAAATTTTCAGCATTTAACATAAATTCCATCCCTAGATTAAATAATTCGGAAGTTGATTTATTGGCCAATGTTGCTTCTAAACTATTACCCGTTGAAGGTCTTTCCCCTAATGCATTTTCGATTGAATTGTTGTTCAGGTAGTCGATCTCGGATAAAATCACAAACTGAAGAGTATTCGATGATGACCAATAGATCATCAACTTTCTGCACATGGAAGACACCTTCCAAGGTGCAGTCATCGATGAAGGCAATCACGATGAAAACCTCTAAAACTTCACAGTAATATCAGATCCTAGATCTCCTAAATCGACATATGATCTGGTAAACTCTATCCCCGGATTTGTTGTAAGACTAGAGAAATTTTATGACTTGCATGATAAATTTAGAGGGACAATTAATTGTAAAACGAACAGCTCTTCTTTGATTTATGAGACGATTAATTTAGGAACAAAGGAAAATCCTCAAAATATTAATCTGGGAACTGGATGTTCCGAGCAATGATCTGCTTTTATAAAATTGTTTAAATAATTTAAAGACATTTTTTCCTGGACGTATGATGACTTGAAAACATTCGACCCCAATATCATACAACATGCCATCCCCATGAAACCCCAGACATAGCCTTTTCAACATAAATTGAGGAAGATGCACTCAAATTGGAACCCATTGTTAAAAAGGAACTGAATAAATTGCTAATTGCAAAGATAATTTTCTCGGTAAGGCACATGCAATGGGTGTCTAATCTAGTCCCTGTAATGAAGAAAAGTGGTGAAATTCGACTCTGTGTCGATTTTCAGAACCTAAACCGAGCATATGATAAAGATAACTACCTTTTTCCTCTAATGGAATAAATTCTACAGCAAGTGTCTTGTTCCGAAAGACTATCTTTACTAGATGGCTTTTCGGGATACAACCAGGTCCTCATGTCTCCCGCAGATCAGCTCAAAACCACCTTTTGCACCCCATGGGGCACTTATGCCTACAGGAAAATGCCTTTTGGACTGATAAACATCGGCGCCACTTTCCAGAGAGAAATGGACATTGCTTTCTGTGGCCTCATTAACCAGTCGGTCGTGATATACCTTGATGATGTCACCGTATTCTCTAAAAATAAGAAAGATCACTTGTCTCACCTCAGGGCTATCTTGGAATGATGACACAAGTTCGGCATATCTCTCAACCCTAAGAAATTGGTCTTTTCAGTGGAGTAAGGTAAACTGCTTGGGTTTATAGTGTCTAAGGATGGAATGATTGTTGACCCCGAAAGAACCCAAGCTATTGCTAAGCTTCCCCCTCCTTCTTCCAAAAAAGCCATGTAGTCCTTTTTGGGCAAGATTAATTTCGTCAGAAGATTTGTCCCAAGTTTCTCAGAAATGGTAAGACCATTACATAATTTAATTAAAAATGATGTTTTGTACCATTGGGGACCACAAGAAAGTCTGGGCTTTGATTCAATTAGAAAAAAAATAATAGAAGCTCCTACCTTGATGAGTCCCGATTTTTCTCGGGATTTCACTCTTTATACCTTTTCTTCTAACCGATCTTATGTTGTTGTGTTAACGCAGAAGAATGTTGAAAACAGTGAGATACCCATTGCCTTCATGAGCTCAACTTTCAAAGGCGCAAAGCTTAACTACCCAACAGTAGATCAACATGCATATGTTGTTTTTAAAGTAGTGAAACACTTCCGGTCATACCTGCTAAAATCCAGAACCAAGGTTATCGTTCCTTACCTAGTTGTAAGAAACCTGTTAGTACAACTAGAATTGGGTGAGAAAAGGGAAAGTTGGATGACTTCATTACAGGAATATGACCTCGAAATAACCCCTGCACAGATTTTTAGAGGTCAAGGACTATGTAAACTAGTGACTGATTCAGTTGAAGAACATGAAATTCAAATCAACACCTTTACTGTAAATCAACATAACGAAAAACAAATTAGTTGTGCACAAGTTACTATCAATTCTTGGTATGAGAACATTAAATTTTATTTGACACATGGATCTTCTCCCCGTAATCTTGATCCTAAAAACATAAGATCACTTAGGCTAAAATATGCATCTTTCTAGTTAATCAATGACGTATTATTTCGAAATAACTTTGATGGTGTTCTTATGCGTTGTTTGGAAAAGGAAGAGTCAGAGAGAGTGCTATATGAACTCCATGCAGATGAAGCTGGTGGTCACTTTGGTGGAGATACCACTACTCACAAAGTGCTAAGAGATAGGTACTATTGGCCCACTTTGTTTAAAGACACCCATGCGCTATGTTGTAAATGCATAATCTGCCAAAAGGTTGCAGGACGGGTGAAAAAGGAAACATTCCCTTTGCAGCCTGTTACTGTAGATTCTCCTTTTCAGCAATGGGGCCTTGAAATCATAGGACCAATCAATCCTTATTCTTCGCAGAAACACAAGTATATCCTTACAACAACATATTATTTTACTAGATGGTCCAAGCCTGTACCTTTGAAAATGGTGAACACAAATCAGGTAGTACCTTTCCTAAACTCTCATATCATCGCTCGATTCGGCGTTCCTGAATGTTTGGTCTTTGATAACGCCTCTTAATTTTAATCCCTTGATATGAACATTTTTTATTTGGAAAAAGAGATTAAACTAAAGTATTCTGCAAGCTACTACCCTCAAGGAAATGGCCTAGTAGAATCAATGAACAAAATTTTAATCAAGATTATTAAAAGGACAGTTTCAAAAAATCACAAAAAATGGCACAATGCACTGTATAATGCACATTGGGCTGATAGGGTAACCCCAAAAGCCTATGTTGGTAATTCCCCTTTCTTTCTCATCTACGGAAGAGAATCAATTCTCCCTCCGCATGTTTTACTTCCCTCACTACAACTGTCACAAAAAGTTCTGGAAGAGGAGTGCCCTCCTCTAGAAAATTGAATAAGCGCCTTATTGAAACTAGAGGAAGTGAGAACACAAGAAAAGAAGAAACTGGATCAACATCAGCAAATTGTAAAAAGTTGGTTTGATTCAAATTCTTCTTCAGATAGGAATTTCGATGTCGGAGACTTGGTTCTCAAATGGGACAAAGCTCACGAGGGAAAGGGGGAACACACCAAGTTCCAGAATCTGTGGTTGGGACCATTTGTAATTTCTGAAAAATTGGGTCCTAGCTCTTTCCATCTTCATAATTTGGAGGGACATCCAGACACTTTCCCAGTGAATGGCCAAGCTCTCAAAAGGCATTTCACCTAATGATTTCAGATCCACCTTTTGTATATATTGTTTTTTTAATTTTCTTTTCTGTTTTTTTTATTTTGGTTCTTTTCATTTTGCTTGATTTTGATTTATTTTAAAATAAATATTTCTGAGTCACCGTTTCATTTGTGGAAGGGGAAATCTGAATTTTCATTCTTTAGCAACAACTGAAAACTCCTCGAAGCACCAGTGTTGTGAATACTAAAACGAAGATCAACAGAAGTAAATTTTTGTTCAAAACAATGTTCCTGGTTTCTCTTTAAAATTATGAGAAGACATGATTATCATTAATAAAACTCTTAACGTTGTCCCTGTTTTAAGGAAAAAAACTCGATTATACCTTCCTATCCTCGAGATGGTTTCTTAACATAAATCTAAGTGTTCAGATCATGATAAAGGTCGTCAAACGAGAAAATAAGTTGTAAAAGATCAAGTTTTTGTTTTCAAAATCTGAGATTGTTTTTAGCATCACCCCGCTCTCTTGAATGGCATAAATTTTTTCAAATTTGTAAACAAATTCTAGAGAGTTGAAAGCACTGCAAGGTGTGGGAAGTGTCTGTAAACCCGTCGAGACACTGAACAGGTCTGCTAGTAGCGGGTAAATGCATGCATGATGCCAAGGCAACTTCATCGGGGTATTGAACAGGCCTGCTGGTAGCGAATCAATGTTGGGTTTAAGAAGATCTTTAGGTATGTCTTGTGATTTGATCAAGTATAAATATGTTCTTTATCATGAATGGATGACTCTTGGATAGGACAAAGGTGCTAGAGTGGGTTAAATGACATCCCTGCCAAGTCTATGGACGCCTGCTGGCAGCAGTGGCTTTGTCAACAGTATCGGAGTCGGTTGCCTAAACATCGTTTTGCTCGTAATATAGATTTGATACCAGATTGCATTTTTGACATAAACACATCTAATGCTAGACTACGTTATTTTCCAAGTTTTGATCAGGATGCTTGACCTGCTGTCACCTGTTTCGTAAAAAAATTATTCTTTCTTATTCACCCTAACATGAATTTTCTGGTGATGCAGAGATAACTGCTTCACCCAGTACGTCGCCATTGTTGGCAGCCACACATGATTTTGATATTCAACACGATTGAAAGATATTACACTTTTCCGTAGCTGTCATCACCTCGAATTTGTAAACATTTTTGAGTTTCGAAATGATTGTTGGATTAAAGCTTACCTTATTGAATTCCTCATTGCTTGCATTTTTCATCTGTTTTATCTTTAATTCATGACTATAAGCATGAATTAAACATAAAACATGGCTTAGTTTAATAATTTTGTGTCTTAGAAATATCTTTTAAATAGCCATCCATATGTAATTGAATTTCAAATCTTATGAAATAGTTTCTTAATCCATTTTTGCTTTTGTGGGGTTCCATGGTCTCAACATTCTCTTCTAGCGGCTCGTTTCTCTCTTATTTTCTACGTTCTCTTCTCGCCCAGTCTATCTCACCTACTCAGTCCTCTCTCATTCCTACCAACACGACAACGAAACCATTTGTTGGTTATTACTTTTTCCTTGTCTGCCATCTGAGTTATTTACCCAGGGTTCATGTCTTTTCGGGTTTCCAACAAATCCTCTAAAACTATCGGCCCTCCTGGTGAACCGGAAGGAAACATGACACACAGAATGCACCGCATAGTCTCACCCAAGATAACTTTAATGGGTGGCTATAAAACTCATGTGCTTAAAGCCTAGGATTGAGCGTGAGATAAGGGATCCATATTTCGAACTGTTTATTATAACTCGTAATTACAACCTACTATTATTCCCGACTATACGGTAACTTCCATGGCTATTCCCTCAATATCGCAACAGTATTTAAACATGCAGTATAATAACTTATTCATTCATTAAACACAACAAATAACTACTGAACAAGGGATAAAGACATGTATGCATTCGTCACATTACATAGATATTCCCATGGTTCACCCCCTCCTGGGCTACGTCC
>JASDQU010263568.1:0-15493 GCA_032191745.1 Picea mariana | reverse complement strand
AAGGGTATAATAATGGCAAAAAGTATAGGCAAAAAGGTGCATAGTGTGGTCCTAACACCTATATCGAAAATTGATTGGGTTACTGATGTATCTAGTGAATACTCGGCCAGATATTTTCTTTGTTGTAAACACCTTAAGGCAGTTCTAGGTAGAACCCAGACATGAGAATTGGATAGCTGCAAAGCACATTCTAAGATATATTCATGGGACACTAAATTATGGTTTAAAATACACTTCATCCAGTGATATACAAATTCATGGATTCACAGATTCAGATTGGGAGGGGAGTGCAAAAGACAGAATAAGTACTTCAAGGATGTGTTTCATCTTGGGCTCTACTATGATATCATGGGCCACCAAGAAACAGATTATGTAGCACTTAGCACAACATAATTAGAATATATTGTTGGACACACCGACTACACAGAGAGGGGGGGGTGAATAGTGAAGGGCTCTTTTTCCCAAAACTCATTAGTTAACAATCACCATTAACTCATTACTCATTGCTATCATTTATAACCAGTTAAACGTCAACACATATCAGCAACATATATCAACAATATATCATCAACAAATCATCACCACAAGGAACACAAAGAACATAAGATGCATGTACAATTTTCTTTTTATTATGGACTACAATCCTTGGGGTTTTTCAGCAACAACTTAATAGAGTACTACTCTACAAGAGAAATAGACCTATAATGAAAGAATCAGATTACACCCTCAGCACCAACTGAGATGAGGCAACAATCCTCAATAGATATCAATCTGTACCATAAACAAGTGCATCAACCATGCACCAACCTATGCCAAACAACCTGTAATCAACATGTACCATAAACAAGTGCATCCAACCATGTACCAAGTATATACCAATCATGTGTCAATTAATCATCAACAATGACTCATCAATATGTACCAATATCATCAACTATACACCTCATGTATGTGCCAACTCATCAACTGCTTGTCTCAACCATGACTATTTTTGGATTAGTCAACAAACCTAACTTAAAATAATCATAACTTTGATACACAATGTTCTTTAGTGTGTTTTATATAATTCCTCCATGTGTCACTACTTGGAACCTCTCAGAAAATTATTTATAGAAAAAATGGCATACCTTGTCGAATTCTGGCTTATTCTAGAGAGCGACCTTGTAGAGAGTGCCCCGCATGGAATATTTGTTGAATAGATCTAAAATTGTTACAAAAAATAGTAAAGACTGTAATATAACCAAAAAAATTGGTCTCACTAAATTTGGATCTATTATGAAGAAGTTATGACGTTTTTACTCGAAACACCTACTTTAGACTACTTTCAGGACTAGCCACAAACCCTATTTTCCACGGAGTGTATCTCCAAAAATAAAACGACCCACAAGATGAATTTTTTACCACAGATACTTGGATATGTTTCATCAATGTCCTATCAATCTAACAGTCTAAATCATTATAGAAAAAAAAATATTATGAAAATGGTGAGATGACCTATATATAACATACCTTAGAAAGCATCATGAAAATAATTTATCCTCCTTTGAATTTCGACCCTCTTTTATTCACCTTCCCTTTGAAATTCAGCTTAGATATCCTTTGGTTACCCTATTCACCTATAGATATTCAATATGCTCAAGTGTTCCACACCAAAAATGCTCAAGAAGCTCTCCATCAATACTCCAAAAGATATTCTCACAAGAAGCTCTCCATTGATACATGAAAATGATGATCTACAAGAGACCATTGTTATCTTATTTATACTTTCATCCTCTAAGTAACTTAACCCATTTTTAGGTCACTTAACCCATTTCTAGTTCACTTAACTTATTTTCCTTATTTTAGGGTTAACCACTTTCCATAAATAAAAAGTTCTCTAATACTTTATCATTTAAATATTCCTTCATGATTTTGTCACCTTATTTTATCATTTATTGATTTTGTCACTTCTCTTTATTATTTAAATAATACACCTTCACTTTGTCACTTTACTTAATGATTTCTTGTTTAACCAATTTTTAGGTCACTTGACCCATTTCTAGGTCAGTTAACCTATTTTCCTTATTTTAGGGTTAACCACTTTCCATAAATAGAAAGTTCTCCAATATTTTATCATTTAAATATTCCTTCTTGATTTTGTCACTTTATTTTATCATTTCTTGATTTTGTCACTTCTCTTTATTATTTAAATAATGATTTCTTCTTTTAGGTCACTTTGACTTCTTTGACCTTGGGGGCTTCAAGCCTTCATGTGGGGGTCCTTAGTCTTCATAAGACATTCCACATACCACCAGAAATGGCATGAAAAGAACTATCCATCTAGGATAGTTTCACCAACAATTTTCTTGATCTTCATCTCATTATTCCACATACAAGCATGGGTCCTCCAACCATTCTTCTAGGTTAACTCAATCCGCAAAGCATCTTCCCGTGAGGGCTTTCACCATAAGGGGACCACTTTGGAGTTCATCCATTTGTGCACCTTATGAATCATTATAAGACAATAATCAGAGCATGGGTCCTCCAACCATTCTTCTAGGATAACTCAATCCGCAAAGCGTCATCCCATGAGGGCTTTCACCATAAGTGGACCACTTTGGAGTTCATCCATTTGTGCACCTTATCAATCATGATAAGACAATAATGAGTCATCTATACATTTTTCCAACAATGCATCATATACCAATGAAACCACATCGATCCATCTTCATCATGTATCAATGACAAATCATTGATCCATCTTCATCATATCAATGACAACTCATTGTGTCAACACCAATTACCAATTATTGATGTCAACATGTAGATAAGGCATGCTCTACATCAATAGTCAATGTGACTATCTCTCCCAATTGTGACTATCTCTCCCAATCAATAATCATCAATCACATCAATGGAAAAGGGTCATTTTCCTTTTTGGGTTGCTCCCTCTGCTTGAACTTTCCTTGGGGTTGCTCCCCCTATATGAGTGCCTTTGATATTCCTCTGAATAATATCTCCCCTTTTGAACAAGGGATATCACTATGATGTAATGCTGAAAATACATCGAATATACTCCCCCTGTGGCCATCTCTCCTCCTGGAATTATGCCTATGTTCTATTTCTTCAAATATAGAGCTCTTTTCTAGGTATGCATCTGATAAATATCTCCTCCTAGAATCATGGGAAGAAGAATGACTCCCCCTATGGGTATGTCTCCCCTATCTTCTTTGCGAGATGAACAATTTGCTACCATATAACGATCCTTGGACCTATTCATGCATAAAACTCATGCTATACCAAGCATCATGAATCAAAAGATATGTCAACAATGAAATAAAGAATCATGAGAAAAATAACAACCAAGCACATCCTGTACAAAAATGTTTGCTCATCATGCACAACACCTATGTACATCAACCATGTACGTCAACATCATGCAATGTGCCAAAATATATCGTCCATGGAATGTATCAATCATATTGCTCTATCAATATGTCAACATGTGAATCTACCAATATGCCAACCATGTGCATCCACCAATATGCCAACCATGTGCATCTATCAATATGCCAAACAAATACCATCTATGAGTGTACCATCATGCATCATCACTTGCACCAAGAAAGTATGTCAACCATGCATCAACAAGCTATGACTCTCCAATGATGTACAACATGACTATCAACTCAACTCACAAACTACACGTCTCAATTTGTAGCCCAACCACATGCAAAATGCATGCACCATGATATCCAACATATGCTTCCAATAATACATCATAAGATATATCAATGAAACTCAAATATGTACTAGCCATGTACCCTAACATATCATCATCAATCCATACTCATGGGTTAGTGCCATGCACCCAAGATTTATTTTACATCGTCACCTTACATGATCTAGCATACAACCATGAAAACCTACAGCAAACAGTGTCAGTACCTACAATAAACAATGTTAGACTCTGCAACACTGAGTTATACCAACATATCAAGCTGCAATCCATGTTCATTGCCTTTTTTTTTCTAAGGCTTTACCACATATACACAGTTTATTACACAATAGCTCGCGTATGTACGCTACATATTCAAGGTCAGCCTGTGTATGTACGCGACTGATACCATTGTCACCTACGTATGCCTCTATGGATAACACACTTGAACTCCCTTTAAGTATTTCATTCTGATATGGCTGCTCTGCCTTCTTCACCCACTTCTACAGATGTCCCTGCTCCTCATAACTTGAGCTCTGAGCATCCATCTTTTCAAAGATGTCTACCTTTCTTACTTCATTCCTTCTTCTAGCCATGCTATGTGAAGTCCTCATCACAGACTTTCTTCTTGTGTTCCATCACTCGTGGGATTTGTGGTCAAATCCACTACAACTATAACATCTCATGGTGTTACAGTGAACAACAATGTGTCCTACTTGATCACATCTCCAACACATTATGGTGTTATGAAATCTCCCATTATATATTCTTTCATAAGATCTACATTCAAAAACTTTGTGACCATATTCATTACATGAATAACAATTCCCATGAAAAATACTTTCATACCTTTGCTTTGGTGTCCCAAGGATAGCTTCTTGATGTCTTCCTTGCTTTGTTATTTTGAAATTTTCCTTGCCTTGTGTAGATGGTTTCTTTTGAACACTGTCTTCCTTCTTTGATGGACTTACCTCATGCTTCTTTAAGGTGCTTGCTTCAGCATTTGTAGCTTCTTCTTTGTATCCAAGTCCTGATTTATCATATGGTGATCTTTGACATTCCAATATTTGATCCAAGATTCTTGAGCTATTCAAGAATTTGTTTGACTTATCTACCTTCTTTCTAAGGTCAACAACTTCAGCTTCTAACTTATGACATGACTCTTCCTTTTCATTTATTTGATCATTCAATAGTTCTTCTACCCTTTTGGCTTCTTCAATTTGGGTCTTGATATGGAAAATAGTTTCAAAACTTTTGCTAATCTCATCATCTACCTTCATATCTTATTTTTCATTCTTTATTCTTGTGATCTCTTCTTCCTTTTCTTCTAATTGAGTCTTACTACTTTCTTCTAGTTCTTTGAGCATTTCTTTTAACTTCAATATGTGCCTTTGACTCTTCTTGAGAAACTTTTTAGTGTTATCCGAAAGATAGCTATAGTCTATATAATAGTGGTCATTGCTATATTCATATAGACCTCTTTCAACTTTCTCTTTAAGCTCCAATAGTTTTTCCCCTACTTCTTCCATGGGATAACAATCAATTGATTTTATCCAAACTACTTCTAGATTTTCTTCTTCACTTCTAGAGAAAAATTCAGCATCATCACATTTTGAATTATTGCAATTGAGGGTTTGTGTAGATTCTTTACCTTCATTTGAAATCTCTTCAAGATCTTCCTTTTTGCCAACATCATCACTTTTATAAATAATGCAACCAAGAGTTTTTGGAGATTCTTTACCTTCATGTGTCTTGATGGAGTTGTCTTCAATGTCTTTCTTCTCCTTCTTGCTTTGATATGTCTCCTCTAGCTTTAGCCATAGATCCTTGGCAGAAGTGCATTGTTCCATGCTTTCTTTGATAGGGCTTGAGAGTCCACTAAGAATGGTCTTGAGAGTCGATGCATCATTCTTCTTTCCTTCCCTTTGAGCTGCAAACTTTGACTTGTTCTTCAAGGGAACCAGTCCACCAATGGTTGCCTTCCAAATAACTGCTCCCATTGTATTCAAATGTATTCTCATCTATATTCTCCAAGTAGAATAGTTTTCCTCATCAAGGATTGGTATTTCATCATCCATTTGTGTGTCTATGGATCTCCTTCAAGCTTGTTAAGCCTTATAGTGAAGGCCCTCTCTGATACCAATTGTTGGACACACCGACTACAATGAGAGGGGGGGGGGGGTGAATAGTGTAGGGCTCTTTTTAACAAAACTCCTAAGTTAACAATCACCATTAACTCATTACTCATTGATTCCATTTATAACTAGTTAAATGTCAACACATATCAGCAACACATATCAGCAATATATTATCAACAAGTCATCACCACAAGGAACACAAAGAACACAAGATGTATGTACAATTTTCTTTTTATTACAGACTACAATCCTTCGGGTTTTTCAGCAACAACTGAATATAGTAAACTCTACAAGAGAACCAGCTCTATAATGAAAGACTCATATTACACCCTCAACACCAACTGAGATGAGGCAACAATCTTCTACAAATATCAATCCGCACCATAAACAAGTGCATCAACCATGCACCAACCTGTGCCAAACAACATGTAATCAACATATATCATAAACAAGTGCATCCAACCATGTACCAAGTATATACCAATCATGTGTCAACTACTCATAAACAATGAATCATCAATATGTACCAACATCATTAACTATACACCTCATGTATGTGTCAACTCATCAACTGCTTGTCTCAACCATGACTAGTTTTGGATTAGTCAACAACCCTAACTTGAAATAATCATAACTTTGTACATGTAATGAATAAAGATATGAAACTAATACACAATGTTCTTCAATGTGGTTTATACAATTATTTCAGGTTTCACTACTTGGAACCTCTCAAAAAAGGAGTTATAGAAAAAATGGCATATACCTTGCTTAATTTTGGCTTATTCTAGAGAGAGACCTTGTAGAGCGTGCCTCGCACAGAATATTTGTTGAATAGATCTAAAAATGTTACACAACATACTAAAGACTATAATATAACCAACACAATTGGTCTCAGTGAATTTGGATCTATTATGAAGACATTATGACGTTTTTACCCAAAACACTTGTTTTAGACTAGTTTCAGGACTAGCCACAAATCCTATTTTCCACGGAGTCTATATCCAAAAATACAACGACCCACAAGCTGAATTTTTTACCATAGATACTTGGATATGTTTCATCAATGCAATATCAATCTCACAGTCTGAATCATTATATAAAAAATATTATTATGAAAATGGTGAGATGACCTGTAAATAACATACCTTAGAAAGCATCATGAAAATAATTTATCCTCCCTTGAATTCTGGCCCTCTTTTCTTCACCTTCCCTCTGCAATTCAGATTATATATCCTTTGGTTACCTTAGTCACCTATATATATTCAATATGCTCAAGTGTTCCACATAAAAAATGCTCAAGAAACTCTCACAAGAAGCTCTCCATCAATACTCCAAAAGATATTCTCACAAAAAGCTCTCCATTGATCCACAAAAAGGATGATCTACAAGAGACCATTGCTATCTTATTTATACTTTCATCATCTAAGTCACTTAACCCATTTTTAGGTCACTTAACCCATTTCTAGGTCACTTAACTTATTTTCCTTATTTTAGGGTTAACCACTTTCCATAAATAGAAAGTTCTTCAATACTTTATTATTTAAATATTCCTTCTTGATTTTGTCACCTTACTTTACCATTTCTTGATTTTGTCACTTCTCTTTATTATTTAAATAATCCACCTTGAATTTTTCACTTTACTTAATGATTTCTTCTTTAACCCATTTTTAGGTCACTTAACCCATTTCTAGGTCACTTAACCTATTTTCCTTTTTTTAGGGTTAACCACTTTCCATAAATAGAAATTTCTTCAATACTTTATCATTTAAATACTCCTTCTTGATTTTGTCACCTTACTTTATCATTTCTTGATTTTGTCACTTCTCTTTATTATTTAAATAATGATTTCTTCTTTTAGGTCACTTTGACTTCTTTGACCTTGGGGGCTTCAAGCCTTCATGTGGGGGTCCTTCGTCTTCGTAAGGCATTCCACATACCACCGGAAATGGCATGAAAATAACTATCCATCTAGGATATTTTCACCAACAATTTCCTTGATCTTCATCTCATTATTCCACATACAAGCATGGGTCCTCCAACCATTCTTTTAGGATAACTCAATCTACAAAGCGTCTTCCCATGAGGGCTTTCACCATAAGGGGACCACTTTGGAGTTCATCCATTTGTGCACCTTATCAATCATGATAAGACAATAATGAGAGCATGGGTCCTCTAACCACTCTTCTAGGATAACTCAATCCGCAAAGTGTCTTCCCATGAGGGCTTTCACCATAAGGGAACCACTTTGGAGTTCATCCATTTGTGCACCTTATCAATCATGATAAGACAATAATGAGTCATCGATACATTTTTCCAACAATGCATCATATACCAATGAAACCACATCGATCAATCTTCATCATGTATCAATGACAACTCATTGATCCATCTTCATCATATCAATGACAACTCATTGATCCATCTTCATCTATGCATTCTCATCAAGGACAATACATATTACATTACATAAATCATCAATCAATCAATCCTTTGGAATCAATCAATCACTTGACATCAATCAATGACATCAACCAATCAAATCATTGGCATCAATGACAACATGGTCCAACATATATCACATCATGTGAGGCATGTAATGAAGCAGTATGGCTGAGGAAGTTGATTTCAGGATTATTTGATCAGGTACCAGATTTGACCGTAATATATTATGACAATCAGAATTGTATAAGGCTATCAAAACACCCAGTGTTTCATGACAGGTAAAAACATATTGAGATCAAATACTACATTATTTGTGATAAAGTCCAGGAAGGATAAGTTAAACTCGAGTATATCTCCACAAATGAGTAGGTAGTAGACATTTTGACGAAGCCTTTGTCCAGGATGAAGTTTGCGTACTTAAGGGACAAGATGGGGCTTGTGGAGATAAATCCCTTAGCTAAAAGGGAAGATATAGCTCCCCACGTTGGGAGGGAGCACTGATATATATTATTGATTAATGGGAAGTTCCTTTCCAGTTCGAAAAGTGGTTTGAGATTTCTGACGGACAAGAATTTTCTAGTTCGAAAAATGGTCTAGATTGGACAGTCATTTTCATAATGAAAATGTTATGTTAGATTGTTGATGTACCATAGGAAATGATTCCCCTTGTGTCCAGTGTGGGGGAATGGTATAGGATAATCATTCTTCTTGGTAGTCACTCTGAGTAGTGGTCAAGTAGAATGGTCCGCCTCTTTGAGAAGTCATTCTTTCAAAGTTCACAGTTGTGAGCAATTTCAAAGAATGGTTTGCTTTGGAGGTTGGTGTAGGACAGCCATTTCCTTAGGAAATGGTCCAGAAATGCATTCCCTAGGGTAGACTCATTCTCTCGAGGTTTCATTATGATTAGTGCCATAGGAATGGCCCAGTTAGGTGAATGGTCCAAGTTCAGCAATCAGGGATAGACATTCCCTAGGGCAGACTCATTCTCTCCAAGTTGTACTATGATTAGTACCAGAGGAATGGCCTAGTTAGGTGAATGGTCTAGGCTCATAAATCTATGACAATTATTCTTCTATGCTTGACAATAATAGTCTAGATAGCCTATGGATGATGTTTTACCTTCTGAGGAAAAAATTCATATCCCAGTCCTTCTGACTAGTTTTCTCCTCTGTCACTGAAACAAGGGAATATTCTCAAGAGGTCTCATATCTCCTTGAAGACTCCGAAGCTTTGATCTAGCCTCCTCACTCATGTCACATGTTTGTTAGTCCTGGAAGACGTCTCTCTCTCCCATTTGAATATGAGGAAGAATACTTTTTGAATGAAAGTTTCTAGGCCACTGACTCTCTCTGAGATCAAACTCACTCTAAGTCTCCATGCTCCCTCTAAAGCTTGAATTCCTCTGAACTCTAGCTCCTTCTAAGATGGTATTTGGTGGGGTCACCTACCTCATCACTGGTGGAGCCATCTGATCCTCATGATATGGCTCATCAATGCTATATATCTTTGCATCCTACAAAGTGTCACAAGACCATGTTGGTCTCTTCCTGGTTACTGCAATGATTCTTGGTAGGCCCTTCTGGCTCTATTAACTCTACATTATTCGATCATCTTTGGATCCTTCTATTCCTTACAATCAATATCCATATGAGATACTCTATATCTCACAAAAGTACCCTTCTTTATAGAAGGTTTTAACTTCGTCCTCTTTTTCTTTGGTACATGGATGTATACAATCGTGTATACAACTTCTTATCTAGATAGTTTGGTCCATGCCTCAAACTAGATACCATCTAATATGTTTCCCCTTGCAACCATCACTATATATTCCCTCGGATTTATCATCTGTGACTTTCCCGAAACAAGACCAACAAGAAGGGGAAATAGTAGACAAGAATAATAGTAAAAAAAAAAAAAATGAGAACAATCATCACAGTAGCTCCTTCTTAGAGCTATCACTTGTGACCTTCCTAGAACAAGAGTCAAAATATAAAAAAGTACAATAATAAGAAATAGGAACAACACTCTTATAGTGTTGTGACCAATCATTTTTCCATGGTAACTTGCCCGGAACAAGAAAACAAGAACAACAATATTTGCATGGTAACCTCCATGGAATTTACAAGATAACCTACCTGAGACAAGAGCAACAAGAGAAAAATTATTTCCAATATAATAGAATTTTCATAAGACCATATCTATGTTAATAAGAATAAAAGACAGTTTCATGGTAATCAACATGTCATTACCAAAGTGACCTGCAACAAGAAGTATCTCCTATAGGAGATGTTAGTTCATCTTGCAAACAAGTACAATAATAATTTATATCATAAGTACTTCACATGCTATCAATTTGATCCAGGTGGATATTGGTGGCCACCCACCTGTTCCAAATCCCAACTGACTCATCTTAACAATTTTCAGTTCAACATGTTTCTCTATAACGGGAACATTTCTTTGTAATTATGGGTTCTGCACTTCTAGGGCTGTCATGAAGCCCTACACAGAATCCATGTGGATATTGGTGGCCGCTCACCTATTCCAACTAGTTTATTTTGGAAGTTTTCATGTCAGTACATCTTTTTGTACTTCTAGGGCTATTTTTGGGTCCTAAACAATGCTTTCTTGGCTTTCCATAGTCAAAATGTATAATGAGTTAGATTTTTAAGACTTAATGCGTAGTTCTCAAAAATACCTTTCCAATGGGCTATCACATGCCAAAAATGAAGATCGTATGCAAAAGTTATGAGCTTGGGAATTTAATGTACTAACTTACCCCAATGGGGCCCACATGACTTTTGGTGCTTCATCTCCTAGGGTTAGGTTTTTGGATGTCTAGGGTTTTGGCACTCATGTTTATCATAAAAATCCCTTCAGAGCCTCATTGTACTCATCTTCTTGCGAATGAGTGTAGTCATCACATCTCTTCTTAGAGATAAAGCTTCCACCATTCTAGTGAGTCTTGCACTATGTATTTTTACAGTCTCTGTACATTTCTTTCATTAATAGAAATCATGTATTTCTATATCTCTTTGTTTCTAGAAATATTTATGAGTATTTCACTGTAATATCTCTTCTTTCATTTCGTTTCGAAAATAATGTGGATCACAAGTATTCATTGTATCTAGTGGTAATAGAACCTTTCAAGGATTGTTGTCACAACTATGGTGTTTACTTGTAATTTAGCAATTATCAAACTTGATATGTGCAAATTGGAAACTTATCAATTTAATCAATCAAACCTGGAACCTGGAATCTTCAAGAATGAGCGTTGTTTTTTTTCTTTCTAGTCTCCTACACTCAAGATGACAAGTATTCTCTCCAACATGTCCCTTGTACTAAGACAATATGCTTTCTTGACAGAAATCCGAGTTAGGGAATATAATGCAAGTAAACTTGAAAATCTCAACCTTAATCAATCTAATACTTTGACTAGGGTCAACTTATAACTTTAACTTTGACCAAAGGTTAGTATGATAATCATGACTTCAATAGATAAAAAATACAACTAGATGTTCATAAGGTCGTAATAGAGGCATATCAAAACAATCAAACCTGGAGTGCATTGTTCCTCTGAATGTGTTGGATTTGAGATCCCTCTGGATCTTTGATTATTGTTTGGACAAAAGGTCCCTTCTCCTGCAAACACCCTCAAGATAGTGATATATCTTGAACATATACAAGTACATACCTCTAGTAGTAGCAAAAAACAATGACAGGCAGTGGCACCATCCAGTAGTAGCGGCAAGCAATAACGAACGCAAAAAAATCAAGGTGCTCCAACTTGAAATATGAAGATAGCTGGAGATGCACTAGGGTAAGGCCCACTAGGACAACCAAAAATTAGTCCCAATACTTCACAGAAACATTCACTGCAACCAATATTGCAACTAGTGTTGGAACTGCAACTAGTGTTGCAATTGGCACTGCAATTGGTGCTACAATTGGCACTGCAACTGGTTCTGCAACTGGCATGAAGGAACTGGTACTGCAACTGCAACTGATACTGCAGACCTAGGGTTTTATGAGGAAAACCTAATTTCTCAAATTCAGAAACTTGCAAATTTGATCTAAGGAAAAGATGTTCCCTACTTAGGAAACCTTCTTAGGGGGTTTAGTAAGTTCTCAACGAGATTGACAATGGGGGAAAACAAGGATCTTCGTTCCAGTGGCTAGACTATTACGAAGGAAACCAACTTTGATCCCATGTTAAAATTTTGGTATGCTCATTTAACCATAGACAATGTCACATCATTGTCACCCAACCATCCACATTCACTATGCCACCCCCGAGCATACTAACCTTTTCTTAGACAGAATGATTCCAGAAAGTCCACACTAGAACCAACAGATAAACCCTAGCCACAATATTTTTGCAGCAACAACAAAATAACCATACAAAGATAACATACCTTACACCAAGAGAAGCACAAGAGACATACCAAAAAGACTGCTACACTATTCCTCCATACTTGTGCCCTCTCCAGCTGCAATTGCAACTCTCCAAACTTGCGCCCTAGTTGTCGTTGTAGTTCCTCCTTAGAATTGCGCACTGGATAAGTGAGTGAGTGTACAAATGAGTTAAGGTGTCACCTTATTTATACGTATTCTATCAATGAACTTTTCCCACAGGGGCGACCTGCCTTTTCTGGAAAATATAATTTACTTTAACATTTTATGGTAGGGCAGACTTCTCTTTCTAGGTTTCTTATTTCTTTATTGTTATTCTCCATGGAACGAATTCTCTTCTAGGGTTTCCACACATCTATTTAATGGTTCTCTTACTTTCAGAATATTCTAATCTATGTACAAAGTTTACACTTGGAGGCTAATACCTCCCGCAGCTACCAAAACATCAACAAGGGGAAAGTCTCCATTAACTAGCTTGACTAGTTAACCTAACTTGTAGTTGACTAGTTTAGGGATTTAACCATAGCCTAGGCTTCCATCCCTACTTTCCCAATGAGAACCCTACAAGGGTGTTTGATTGTGGTGCTTGACTCATTCATTTTGAGTATCAACATAAATGGAAACCGTACTAGGCAATGAAAGTTCATATCCTTATGAAAGCTTATCCTTTGGTGTATGTCCAAATCTCCACATAGATCCCAAAGAATTCTAGATGAATCTCTTGAGTTTAAGTCCCCTTCTAAGAGGAAATCAAGAAGAAGGATTCTTGACCATTTTGAGAAGCTACCATCTCAATCCATTACTAATTCTGAAATGAAAAGCTATGTTACTAAGGTTAACCCAAACATAGTCAAGATGACTTCTTCTACCTCACAAAATAGTTCAAATTATGAGTCATACACCTCAAATTTTGGTTCTATTGCTATAGTGAGTATGTTTATCTAGTTCAACCATGTACCTATTCCAAATAATCCCTAAAAGGTGATAAAAAAATATAGGAATATTTTCATATGACGTAGATGCAGATGCCACTTCATTGAAAATGCCATCGCTTCTCAACATTGCACCAATGATTGATCCTTTGCCAATATTTAAAGATCATCTACCCAAATTTTCAAGCAATATGACGACTTTCGCTAATGAACATTTGGCTATGTTTTCCAATTCGTGTGACAACATTGGTGCTCAAGACAATGATACTTGCATGAGATTGTTTGTAAATTCTTTGGAAGACAAGGTTGTTGTCAAGTTCTTTGACCTCCTCAATAAAAAATAATTATACCTAATTTGAGTTGGTTTATTGGTTCAAGTCCACTTTTTGCAATTCCGAAAACTTGTTGATCATACAAGGAATTTTGATTGCTTAACTTTCAAATATGGTGAAACCATGAAGGCTTTTAAACTCATATTCATGAAACTTTTCTATAAGGTTCTTGAAGTCATTCGACCTACTCCACATATAGCTTTAGTCCATTATTGTTACAACATTCTTGTTGCTTATCGTCATCAATTAGAAGAAAAGAACATAAATTGTCTTGGTTTTGTCTTATAAACCTATTTAGAGTTTGAAGAATAGAACCTTAGGAGAGGTCATCCCTTTGATAATGTTGTCCCTGAAAATGATATGACTATAATGTTGCAAATGATGTAGGATATGCACAACATAATGATCTCTTTCGAGTATAGTTTTACTATAAATCCCAAACCTATTTCAAATCCTACCTCTAGTATTTAAACGAGGCCTAGTTCCTTGTAGCCTGAAGAGGCTTCTCCTCACCATTAATGCAACTTATGCGATGAAGCTCATGAGCCATCCACCTATGAGCCATTTCTAGTAGTCAACACACCAAGTTGTAATGTCATACTATAAACAAAGTTTCATTTCTCATAAAACCTCCAAGCATATATCACATTGAAAGAGTAGATGCAAGCAAACTTTTCTTTTAGAGAGTTGAATGCTTACAATTAAATACATGAGTGGTAAAACAAAAATGAGATGAACTTCGGTTCTCCAACATACACCTACAATATCTCATTCTCATTCATCTTATATAATATATGAAACCAAGACAACGCTGCTATACCTCTTCTATCACATATATTTACATGTAAACCTACAAAAAGGATAAACTATTTGATAGAGACGTCACATGGTCATGAAATAAATTCAAACCTCTTCATAACCTACACTTCAAACCCCAGGGATGGATTTTGCCTTAATTACAAATGAAAGAAAACAATATATCATCCCATAATTGTTGAATAAACCTTTATTCGCCATGGAAATTGATATAAAACATGAATGAATATTTTGTAAACTCATACAAAATGTTGAAATATTTATTTGAAATCCTAATTCGAACTAAATAGAGGTCAAATTAATTCCAAATGTAATTCGAACTAAATAGAGGTCAAATTAATTCCAAATGTAAATGGAGATCAAATTAATGAAAAATCTCATATGATTCGCTCATGTTTTCTCAAAAATATCATGAAGAAAACAAAAAATTCGTGACTCTAAATGGCTACATCATACCGAATCTCATATCTATACACATTTATCATGAAAAAATATGAAGTTTGTTCATGGAAAAATTTCAATCTTAAAAACTGGACTATTTTATAATGATTATTCCCTGGAATCTTCCAAAATTACGCATGGACAGGCTGGAATCTCTATTAATGAACAAGTTGGCATTATGAAGGAATCCAATTTGTACATTTAAAGTTCTAACTTATTCTTTCATCATCTTTGTCTATTCTAGATAATAATAAATAGTTAAATATTTATAAAATTTAAATAATT
>JASDQU010263566.1:0-15432 GCA_032191745.1 Picea mariana | reverse complement strand
GGGTATTGTAAATGACCAAATCCCCTTTTGTGGATTGGTCAAACCCTAATTGTAATAGGCTAAATAAGAAGTCAGCCCCAGAATATATTAAAGGTGGTTATAACCACCCAGAAGAAGTCGGACCTGCCAGTGAAGAGACACTTCCACACGTGCCAGAATTGTATAAATAAGAGAGGCCAACGCCTCATTTAGACACATACTCAGCTCACTCATCTAGTGCGCAAGTTTTGAAGGAAGCTGCAGTTGTCGGTTGTCAGAAGAAGGAAGAGAGAGAGGCGTGTTTCTCGGTGTTGGATATTCTCTGTTGTCTAGTTCATTATCTTGGCATTGTATTGGCTATCTATATTAAGGAATTTTTGTTGGGTTTTCTTCCCCTTGAGTGTTTCCAAGGATAAATGCTTGTGTACTCTTGTGATTGTGTTTCTCTCAGTGATTCTGTCTATGCTATTGTTATCTAGTAAATTGAAAGTAACCTAATAATAGCAGAAACTTTAACATAATATACAAACATTTATGCATTTGTGTTTATCACATGCTCTACCACTGGAAAATTTGCCAAATCTGTCACTCCCTTTAGTGATCTTCCATACACAATTTGAAAATGTGTCTTCCCAATAGAGTTGTTGATTGAATTATTATAGGCAAATTCAACCCATGCTAAAATCAAATCCCATTGCCCCAACTTATCTCCTACCAAAAATTTTAGCAAATTACCAAGACTTTATTCATAATCATTATTTTTCCATCTATATAAGAGTGATATGTAGAGCTAAATTGCAATGTAGATATCAACTTCTTCCACAAGGTCTTCCAAAAATGTTTTAGGAATATGGTATCCCTCTCTGAAGTGATACTCCTTGGTAACCCATGCAATTGAACAATTTCTTGAAAGAATAAAATAACAACATTTGTAGCATCATTTAGCTTCTTGCATGCAATAAAATGTGACATCTTTGAAAATCTATCCACAACTACCATTGTGGAATCATTACCTCTTTGAGTTCCTGGAAATCCCAAAACAAAACCCATACTCACATCCTCCAAAGGCTTCTTTGATATAGGTAATGGTGTGTATAAACTTGTATTTTGACTCCTTCCTTTTGCACGTTGACATATCCTACAACCTTCAACCAACCTTCTCACATCTTTGCCAATACTTGGAAAAATCTCTCTTTGCTCAACCAAAGCTTTGCTTTCATCACAACCAAAATGACCACTCAATCTGCCACTATGTAACTCTCTAATGAGACTCTATTCCATAGAGCATAAAGCCTTTGTGTATGTGCGACCTATTTTTCATGAACAAGGATCCTTCTTCAATGAAAAATTCCAAGTATGGATTCTGGTCCACACTCCATGGTTCTTTACCATCTTTCCAAACCTCTGAAAAATTAGCATCATCCCCATACAAAACTTTCATAATATTTAGACCCACAACCTCAACAAGGATCGTACTCAACAACAACACTCTCCTACTCAATGCATCAACAACCTTATTAGGCTTTCATGATTTGTGCTTCAAAACAAACGAGCAACTCTATAAGAACTCTACCCATTTCATATGTCTCTAATTCGGCTTTCGTTGATTGTTAATATATTGAAGTGCTTGGTGATTGTCATACAACACAAACTCCTTAGACAATAAATAATGTCTCCATTTCTCAAGCACTTGAATTATTGCATAGAATTCTTGATCATAAATAGAGTACTTCCTTCTAGTTTCATTCTACTTCTCACTAAATAAAGAAATAGGCTTACATTCTTGACTTAATATTTCTCCAATTGCTAATATACCTACATCACAATTCACTTGAAAAACTTTGTTGAAAACTGGTAATGTCAATACTAGTCGTTCAACAACTTTTTTCAACATTTCAAAACTCCTTTTAGTCGTAATTGTCCATTGAAAACTCCCTTCTTCTTGTACGCAATCAATGATGCACATATACCACCAAAATTCGAAATAAACATCATATAGAAGCTTGCCAATCCATGGAAGCTTCTAACTTCAAAAGTGTTTTTGGGAACAAAACATTCAACTATAGCCCTCACTTTCTCTAAGTCCATCTTCAAACCTTCTTGAGAAATCACAAAACCCAAGTATACCAACTCCTCTTGCATGATAGTACATTTCTTCAAATTTATCAATAGATTCTCCTCTTTCAACTGCTCCAATACTTGTTGCAAATGCCTCAAATGCTCCCATTTTGTCTTGTTAAAAAGAAGGCATCAAGGTACACAAAAAAAAAATTACCTAGGAATGGTTTCGACACCTCATTCATTAACCCCGTGAAGGTACTCATTACATTCATCAACCCAAATGAAATAACCAGACACTCATATAGTCCCTCCTTTGTCTTGAATGTTGTCCTCCGTTCATTGCCTTCTATGACTTTGATTTGGTGATACCCTCTCTTTAAAACAATCTTAGAAAAGTATCGTGTGCCACTCAAACAGTCCATAAGATCCTTGGAAATGGAAATCTATACTTGATAGTGATGTTTATAGCCCTAGAGTCTTTACACATCTTCCATTCTCCACCTTTTTTGGGAACTAGTACTAGAACTATTACACAAGAACTCAAACTCTCTCTTGTCAAGCCTCTATCCAAAAACTCTTGAACTTGTCTATTAACTTATTCGCTTTCTGCAAGGGTCATCCTATATGGTGCTTTATTTGGAAAACTCGATCCAAGTATCAAATCAATTCGATGTGAAATATATTTGATTGTAAGTACTCTGATTGGCATATTATTCAAAACAATCTCTTTGTATTCCTACAACAATTCTTTGAATTTTGCTAGCACTTTATTTTCATCTTCTTCCTCTTGAACCATATTTGGAAAAATTGCAAGGAAACACTTTGAACTCTTCATCACTTCTAGCAATTCTTTGATTGAATAAAGCATAAGTTGTTTGTTGCTACTCTCTCCATTATTCTTATCAATTCTTGGATGTAATCTAAATTTTCTTCCTCCTTTCTCAAACCGATATGTATTCTTCATCCCATCATGAAATACTCTCCTGACATATAACCAAAGTCTACCAAAAAACACATGACAATCATCCATGGCAACAACATCACACAAAACTTTTATAGTCTCCCATTTGAAAATTCAACTAGAACTATTGAGAAACAATGACTTGATGTCCTTTTTGCAACCATGAAACTATATATGCTTTAAGATGGGGTGTAATTCTCAACTTTAACTTTTCTACCACTTCTATAGACACTAAATTTTATGTGGTTCATCCATCAATAATCAGATTTCAATGCGTACCTTATATCTTACACTTTGTCATGAAGAGATTCTTCCTTTGCGGAGGTTCTTCAACAACTTTCTCCTCTGACTTGAGAAACACCCTTCTAAACGTAAGATTTTTTCCTTACTCTTAGTGAATTTGTAGAATATTGTCTCCAATAGAGGACTCCTCTGCCTACTCCATATTTTCTCTTAAATAATTTATTCTTCCATCATTTTGATTTCCAAGTCATTCTTCCATCCTATGCCCTTATTTCCACACTTGAAACATGTAGGAACATAAGTTTTCCTCCTCTTCCTCTACCAAAACCCATGTCTCTACTAGCATTGTTACCTCCTCTATAGCTTTCATTGCTACTACTTGCCTCATCATCATTTTTGGTATGTGCTTGCTTCTCCCAAAGCCTACACAACCTCTTTCTCAGCCACCTCTTCCTTGAGCATTACGTTGTCTTCTACCAAACTTACTTTCAACTCTAATAGCAATATGGTATGCTTCATCTACAATATGAAAATAATGAGTGCTCATCTCATCTTGAAATTGAAATTGTAGGCCATTGGCATACCTTGTGACACTTTGAAATTATGGTTCCTTAATGTCTGATCTGATTGACAATCTATAGAATTCTTTAGTGTACTCTTGGACTGATGTCTACTTTTGCATTAATATTTTGGGCTTCTCTACACAAAACGTGTTGATAATCCACTGGTAAGAATTTAACTTTCATCTTACTTACCATTTTCCTCTGTGTCCTGATTTTCTTCTTGTGATTAACGGGTCTATATCTTTGAACACAATCCCACCATAAAGTTGGATGCCCCTTCAACTTGGTGGCAAAAAAATTCACCTTATGGGGGTCTTCAATTTTATCATAATCAAAACATATTTCTACTTCTCCTATCCAATCAATTCAATTCCCATCTTTCAAGGCACCATCATAATTTGAAATTCCAACTCTAACATTAACTTTTTCTTTCAAAATTTGGAACAATATAATAGCATGATCTCTTTCATGGTCATCTTCTTGTTCTTCTTCTTTAGGTTATGGTTTTGATCCTTCTCTAGCATTATCTATGGGTCTGGCTTCCAATTCTCCATTCTTCTTAATATTTCTTCCATTGGCTCTCTTAAATATCTCGTATCTTCCATTTCTTGATATTTTGGGTTTCTCTGGTTCCTCTTATTTCTTCTCTGAGGCGACATGTTAATTCCCACTCTTCTCGTAATTCTCACTTCAATTACCATTCCTAGACCAATGCACTCTCGATACTATCTCCAAGGAATAATCCTTTGGCAATTTATGATTTTTAACACAACCTCCACCATTAAAACCCATTCAACATTGGTAAAAATCTTTTCCAAAAATTCGAATATCACTTCCAACAATCTCATATACTGGTCTCTTTCTCTCCTAGAGTTGAAACTCACTTTGATACCACTTGATACAACACTAGGCTGCAATCAAAATCGCACAGTAGGAACTCACAAGAAAAAATCACATAATTTAAGAGAGCTTACACATAGGAATCAACAACATAGAACTAAGTTTTTATTCATTCAATGAAAATACATCAATTTTCAATTCCTTACAAGTCTTTGGATTTTACACAGACTCACTCTATAGGCTAATCTATGAGAGACCAAAGGCCCCAATTACATTAAGGCTTCAAATATTTAAGCTAGACCAAGTGATTGTTCAACTACCAAGAATGTTCAATACATTGGTTTGCTCAAACAAATATATAATTCGAATTATACAAACTCATTATTGTCTTTTGACCTTCTAGATACAATCCATAATTCGAAGTTTAAATATTCAAAGCCGAATTAAAAAAATATGCACTCGTGGAAAACTATGGATTGCTCTCGTCACACTCTATGCTTGAATTTATTGACCCACTTAAATTCAATATTTTTTATGAAATTTTGAGGGAAAGTCAAGGAAGATGTCCTCTACATCCTATAAAAATTGCATAATGTGATTCCAAATGTTGAACCCTTGTTTCTAGAAAATTCTCTACACATTCTATACACTGGGAACGACTTGGGCATGACACCTAAACTCAACAACTCATTTATGAAATTTGGTGAGAAGATAGAGGAATGTGCCATCTACAACAAATCCAAATTCCAGACCTTAACTCAAAAGGATGAGAGTGCGTCAATCAAAATATTGGTCCTTTGTTAGCATAAATATAAAATATGGAAATCACTACACACTGGTTCTGAACATAAGCCCAATGTAAAACAAAATGAGATTTTGTGAACATATATAAATATGTATCCTTGATATCCTGTCCAAATTTCAAAGCTTGATTCCAAAATATGAGCACGTGACAATTAAGATACTAAGTCATTGTATGTGCAAGAATTTCTTTGTCTGTTGGTTGTAAGCTTGGGCATAAAGTCTAAACCCACTTTTGAATTTTGAATTTTGGTGTGTAGGTAGAAAAAGACCTCCACTACAACAAATAGATAATTTCAACTTGTGATCCCAACATATAAGTGTATGCAAATGAAAAGACCATGACACTATGCTAAATTCTAAAAGATTGAGAAAAAAAACAAAACAAAAAATTGAATTGAACTGAAAAATTGTCATTGGCAAAACCCAAGGATGTTCCCACATTAGGGATCCTACAATGGTTGTGTAAAACTCCACACACATCAACACTAGTGAAATCAATATAAAATTGCATAGCTGTATCAACACCACAAGCTAACACAACACTAGTTTTGCACGAAGCAGGAGCGTGAGAAGCGTCATTTTCCAAAAACCCTCGGAAGTGAAGCATCCTGGAAGCTATATATATATATATATATATATATATATATATATATATATATATATATATATATTGTGTTTATATTAAAAACAAAAACATGTCGAAAGACAAATTAGCTGCAGAATATATGAAAACATGCATATTTGTGCATCAATATAGATAGAAATGGCATCCATACTACATAGTACATCAATGATTAATCATTCAGGCATCAACCATCTAGATTCTAGCAATTACAAACTTACAAACCAATATACAAATTTTTAAGCCATATTGATATAATAGAAAGTAGACCATAAACTTATGGAATGAAATCATATATCCAAAAATTGTCAACAATAACATGAGTCAGGACCAAATCGTTATGTTTACAAAATAGGCCATCTACACTGAAGTATAAAGACTGAAAGGTCCAAAACAATAAAGTTTAAAGTTTAAACTGAGCTAGTTGCCAAATACTATGAATCTATCATCTATAGACTATGACATATAAAGTAATGAAAAAGGAGAATCATCAAACAACTACCCCATCCTCCTTCCACCACCACGGGTATTGTGTGGGCCTCCACATGGTGGTAGTGCAGAAGTAGATGCAGACGGTTGTGACGAAGTTGAAGATGAAGCCCCTAGTGTTGTAGCTGGAATCTTGGACATGGGGACCACGATAGTGGATGGGGGTGGCATCTCAACATGATCATCATCATCCAAAAGAACACTCTCCAATTGCTCTAAAAGCAATACTCCATCATCCAAATTATCCTCCTCCAGATTATTTTCCTAACACCTCAATTTTTTATCCATATGTGCCTCCTCACAGTAATGGGACAACAATTGCAAGTTGTAATGAACATAGACCAAGCTCTTTGTCTGACTTACATTCAACATGTTCCTTTTGACACTATGGATGAAACTATAGGTGATCCAACACCTCTCTACAGAAAAAGTGTTCACCACCTGTGAACACACCCATATTGCCAAACATTGCAGTTGTGGGGTAGCACTGCCATACATGTTCCACCACTCGAGAGAACTCAGACTCCCTCGATCTCTAATTGCATGGTTGGTCCTAAATTCACCATTGCTAAGGATGTAATGGCTCAATTGTCTGCTTATGTTGTCACACTCCTCCTCGTCTGAGATCAATTTTTATGATACTTTCATATAACCTGCTTGAACCTCTGGATCTTGGTGTGGTCTTTTCTTGGACCCACCACTAGATGCTAGTGATGAAAGTTGTGATACATGATAGTATTTAGGTGCTAGCACATATGTTAAGGCATGTAGTGGAATATTTGGCATTTCTCACCGTTTTTCCACCTCTACATGAATATGATTATAGAGGTTGACATCTCTAGGCTCAACAATGTCTTTAATCTTCCCTAGCATGCTATGAATTTGCTCATACACCTCCCCAATGATTGGTCGATCTGAATCTACAAACTTGATCATGTGATAAATTGGCTTGGTGAATCGCAAAACATACCAAACTTGTGACCAAAACTAACTATCAAGGATTGTCTCCTTCACTACATTAGCACCTTCTCTATCATTGCTCAATTCATCCCATGCATCACTCATCACCATAGCACCCAAAGCTTGTCTCACCTTCAATAGGTGTCTAAAGGTGAGGTAATAGCTAGCAACTCTAGTGTTTGCAATATTAAGTAGCTGCAACCTAGAGTGAGTGTTGTAGAAGTAATTGACCCTTGTATGACCAATGATAAATTTGATGAGTTGCTTCTCTCTCTTGTACAATTTATTAATCCATCCACATTCTTTATGTTTGACAATATCATGCATCAAAAGGTTCTAAGGTGTGCACCAAACACCCAGACCAAAAGATGTGTTGATGAACTCACTCAATGATTTTACCTACTCCCTTACATTTTGTTGCATTATCAATGATTACTTGAATCAGATTAGAAGGACCAACATCATTAATTGTTCTCAAGAGGAGATCTAAAATGTTTTGGGAAGATGCAATAATTGAAGAGGAGTCATGTGTTGCAAGAAACATTGAACCGGTAGCAGAAACACCAAGAACATTAATAAAATGTTGGTTTCTAACATTTGTCCAACCATCTGATACAATGGATACCCCAACGTCTGCCCATTCATTTCTAAATTGTGTTAGAGCTCTTTGAATTTTTGTTTTTTCCCTGTCAAGTAACACAGTTCTAGCTTTCTCATAGTTGGAGCTCTCGTATCCTTTGGGGGCTTCATTGATTTCCTTGACAAGATCATGACAATAGAGGGAGTGAAGCTATTTGAATGGGATGCCACAAGCATAGAGAAACCAGACCACTTTTGCATCCACCTCATCCCTACCTCCAATATCAAGGAAATATGTTATTGTTCTTCTAGATCCAGAGGTTTCAGAACCATGAGGAGATGGAGATGTGTTGCCACCAAATCTAGATGAGGCATCGGATTGAAGCTTTTGTTTTTTACCATACTTTTTTTGTGCAACATCCTCTATCTTTATATATTTTTCTTTATGCTCCTTGGATATCTTAGGGAAAACTGTGATCCCTATGGCCCCCTTATTATCATCACTCTCCATTACACCACAAAGATGCCTCCTCACACAGGTATATGAACCAATATAAGGTTTTCCAACATGACAGTCATGAGGACATAAAAATTTAATGCTTCCACCACCTCTCCCCTCAACTTTTGTTACAAATTTCCACAAGGGTCCTCCATTGCCCTCTTCCTCCTCTTCAAACCCTTCACTAGCTTCATATTGTGGATCATCATAAGAATCACCACTATCATCTTCTTCCCTTCGATGCCTTCTTCCTGTTGAGATTTGGGTACCTTGGAAAGTGGTCCCCGTGTGCTTATGAGTCTCTAAGCACAAAAGAGGAAGACTATTACCCTTTTACTTTACTTTATGATTCTAATTTCACTTTGACTTAGGAGTTTTAAGTCAAAAGTGAAATATGCCACTTAAGTCATAAAGTGACAATTAATTCACAATGTGGGTGAATTAATAGACATAAAGAAACTAAGGAAAGTGGGTTTCCTTAGTGAGATTTTAGGATGAGATCTCACCCATTGATTAGACTTGGATAGATCTAATCTAGGCCATTGATCTTAGGGTTGGCTCAAAGAGGCTAAAGAGAGGGTAAAGGTATTTTTGGAGACTCATTCTTCACTTGAGTTTTTTGGAGAAGAGACGATGTGCACAAATCATGAGGAGAAGGAGGGCGCACTTCATGAGGGTTTGAGCAAAACTCTTGAGAGCTTGAGGAGGAGCTTGTGTTTGCTTGGAGCTTGCATGGAGAGTATTTCCATGGAGTCTTAGCCTTCACTTATGAGAGGGAGCATGCATATGGAGGAGGGGTGCATCTTAAGGAGAAGGGCGCATTTATTATCCATCATTTGCTCATCACGAGAGGAGGACTTGTCAGATAAGGATGAGGTTTGATGCATAGGGAGAGGAGAGCTTGGGTGCTTGCTTCTATGGAGAGAGGCATTCAGTTTCTGGCTCCGTTTATTTTTGGTGATCATTTCTGCTAGGAGGGGGGCGCACATGTTGAGAGGATTGGTAGCTACCTGGTAGCAAATCTGCTTGGAGGATTCGAGCTCTGACAATTTCAGTGGAGAGGTAGCACAGGAGAGGACATTCATGTGGAGGGATTTCTTCATTGGGCTAGAGATGAACTAGGGCGCTTCAGTTCAGTGCAGAGGGCAACAAAGGGAGAGGGTGCACCACAGTTTGGGCACTTCTTTCTCCGGTTCTTGTAGCAAGGCTCGTGAGGAGCTTTGATATGTATACAGGTTATTTCATTACTTGTTGTATATCTTTCTTTAATCATCATTATATAGACAGATATCCCAAACTAGTTTTCCCCGGGGGGGGGTTTATCCAGGGTCATGTTGACCAAAAATACCTTTGTCAATTTTATGCATGTTTAGAAGTGTAAATCAGCATTTTAAAGTTCAAGATCTAGAGGTAGTTTTATGTGTTTTAAGTTATATTGCATGTGCTAACATTGAGATAAGAAAACACTTGCACGGGCACCTTAAAAGAGCACCTAACCTGTAAAACATTGAGCAGAAAGTGAGATGATTGTTTGTTGTCCTAAAACAGTAGAAGAAGACAGCCATATAGTTGAAACTTAGAGCCATACTAAGGTCAAGGACAGACCTTAGATGGCAGCCTCATAGGACCTCAGATATTTCTACATCCCCACCATGACCATGAGAACCAAAAAATCAATGCTAAACCAAAAGAAAACCATTTTCTTCAAGTTTTAGATGAACAACCTGCAATAAAAAGAGGGAGAAGAAATAATGGGAAAGAGTAGCAGAGGAGGAAAAAAACATAAACAAAGTTAACCCAAGGAAATGAGGGACTTGGGGTTTCGACTTACCTCTTTAGCTCTTGAAACTTGAAAGTTGAAACCTTTGGAAGATGGTTGCCTTTGTTCTCTCCTCCAAGCTCCTCTTTGCTCACTCTTCCAAGTTCTCCTTTACTTTCTCCTCCAAGCTCTCAGAAATCTACACTCTCAAGCTCTCCTTTTCTCTCTCCTCCAAGCTCAAGATGAAAGAATGAGAAGAATGGAGGGGAAAGAGCTCCTTTATTCTCCTTTCTTTCCCATAAACCCTAAGCCTAAGCTAGGCCCCACCCTCACTCAAAAAAGATAAAAAAAAAAAAGGTCAATTTTTTTAAAGTCTGTGGGTCCCCTTAGAAATCGGGTGAATCCTCATGGAAGCACGCGTGAAGCGTGCCAGGAAGCACCGAAAGCGTGCTTCAAAAATATGAGGCACGCTTCGGAGCAAGACAATTCCAAAAAACTATGAAGTGTCTTAAAATGCTCTGATCCACACTTCATCCCCTCATCTCCTTACCTTCTGGGATTTTCGAGTGTACTGACCCAAGAAGGGGTTGTCCCTCATTTCGTGGGAAGAAGAGGATGAAGTCCTAGAGGCTTGTAGCTGGCAAAAGATAAAATCCAAACCATTAACCTTCTAGATGCTCACCCAAGGATCCTGAGGAAAATGAATCGTCTCTCATAAAAATTGATGGGACCCGTGAAAGAATAACTAATAACAAATGCCAACCAGGGAGGGGCATGTTTGGGCAATGTTTTTAATGCCTAGGTAGAAGCCCCATACATGTTTCTAACTTGGGGAAGCATGATGTGACCAAGGTAGAGTCAAGGTGGGCACAATTTTTATTGCTTAGGTAGAAGCCTCACCTTGGCTTCAACCTGGAAATGTCCCAAAAAGAAATCAAAGGCAATAAATGCGAGGACTGGTGTGGTGCAGCTCCCCTTGAGGGTTGGTTGTTGTGGCTCTCTTTGAGGACTGTGGTGTGGTGCGGCTCCCCTTGAGGGTTGGTTGTTGTGGCTACCTTTGAGGACTGTTGTGTGGTGCGGCTCCCCTTGAGGGCTGGTTGTTGCAGCTCCCTTTGAGGACTGTTGTGTTGGTGCGGCTCCCCTTGAGGACTGGTGTGGTGCAGCCCCTTTTTGAGGACATTGTTGTAGTGTGTTCTGTGGTGTTTTCAGCCTTAATGTTTTTGTGAGTGCGGCCCTCCTTTGCAATTGTCCAGACCTGATCTGTCCTTGAGCCTTGGCCTTCCTTAAGCTACTTTTTGTGTGAGGGTTTTATCCACAGAATTTTCTGTGTGAGGGTTTATCCATAGAATTTATGTGTGAGGGTTTGGGTGATTAAAACTTTCTGTTTGTGTGAGGGTTTGACTTTAGAAATGCCTGTGTGAAGTCCTTGTGGCCCTATCTCCTTGGTGGCAAGAAAATTCATTCATCTCTTGGCAAGAGATCTAACCTACATGGTAGATCTATGAGCTGGACTTTTTCTAAGCATATTTCAGTGATCTACATTACCTATGTGTGGTTGCTCTCCTTAAGATTTTTGAGGTAAGGTTCCAAGTAAGTCTTTACAGTCAAATCTATAAATTGTCATTTGTTTTCTGAAGTTTTTCTACTGTCTAACTACTTGCAAAGATTAGATCAGTTTGCTTGTTCAGATCTGGAAATTATGAGTTTGGTTCTTACACCTTGTTTCTGAAGTTTGGATTACTGCTCATGATCAGATTATGTTTTATTTTGGGTTTAGATCTGTATAAGAATTACACCAGCTTTATAGATCAGATTTAATGTTTATTCTAGATCTACTCTTTAACTAAATATCTAAACTATCTTAGATCTGAGCACACATGTTTGCTTTCTCTATTCAAGCAGTGTAGATTTGTTTTCTGAATATAAGACCTATTTATTATTCTCACTGAATTTTAAAAGGGCACTTTTGTTCTACTTTACTACCATAATTCTAACATGGTTTCAGAGCTAAGGGTTAAAAGAGAGCTCAAGGATCTAATCTTGAGCCTACACAGATCCACTTTGTTAGGGTTGTTTTGCAGATATCAGTCATCTAAACTAACTCAGATCTAAGCACGGCTTCCTCATCAATTAAGGTTGAAGACAGACTTGTAAGGGCTGCAAACTTTAATGCTTGGAAATACAGAATAGTAAACATTCTTGAAGAGAATGATCTAGAAGAGTTGATCTCTTGGGAGATTAAATAACCCACCTCAAACACAGCCAGGGCAGCATACAAAGGGAAACAAACCAAGGCTAAAATAATCATTTTTTATTCTATCAAAGACAACATGATGCCCATCACTGGTCATCTAAGGACTGCCAAAGATTGTTATGATGCTTTGGCAAACCTCTATGAGAAGAAGGCACCTACTCAGAAAAGAATTTTGAAGAAACAATTACGTACTTTGAAAATGGGAAAGGATGATAAAATTGTCACCTTCTTCTCAAAAATTGCTCAAACCAAAGATTAGCTTATTGCAATAGGAGTTCCTGTAGATGATGATGACCTTGTTCTTTTGATGGACTTCCGGATGCTTGGGGAGTTTTTCTTGCATCCGTGAATGGAAGAGAATCCCAACCTAATTTGGAAAGATTATGGCATGACTGCTAAGAAGAAGAAGGAAGACTAAACAGCAGAAATGACTATTCAGTCCTGAAAGATCATGCCCTTACAGCAAAGACCAAGAAATGGAAGAAGTTCCCTAAATCAAAAGGCAAAGGTAAGAAACCCCAAGGTAAGCTATCTCATCTCAATCTTCATTTGTCTAAAGTTAAATGTTTTAACTGCAATAAGCTAGGACATTATGCAAAAGACTGCAAGAGTCCTCCCTCTCAGCAGAAAAGAAGAGGAAGATTCCAAGCCTCAGTTGCCACTGAAGAGGCTAAACCCCAAGAGGAGCCTCAAAGAAGACAAACTAGGGCTGCCACCGAAGAGCAAGAACAACATAAGGAATATTATCTCATCTCAGCGCTTTCCAGCACTATCACCAAGTCAGAGGAAATTTGGCTAATAGACAACGGTGCTTCCAGACACATGACAGGCTTCAAACAAAACCTTGCAAACTATCAAGATAAGAAATACAAGGCAAAGGTTGAACTAGGTGATGATGGCACCTATGACATAAAAGGTTTTGGTTCTACCTTTTTTCGGTTTCACTCAGGTAATATCTTTCACATTGATGAAATTCTTTATGTACCTGGTCTAAAGAAAAATTTAATCTATGTACCAGTTTTAGAAAGTAAAGGTTATTCAGTAGCTTTCTCCAAAGGAAAGGCCCTCTTGTGGTCCTCAAATGAAGATTTAAGTACTGCTATAACCATTGGAACTCGTGAGAGTGGACTTTCTAAGCTTTCAGGTCAGGTTGTTCAAGCTCTAGTTCATGAGACGATCAATCCCTGCGAGCTTTGGCACAGGAGACTTGGACATCTCAATTATAATGCACTTTCAGGTTTGCAAAAGATGGTGACAGGTATGCCAGTATTTTATGTTGGACATGATAGTGTTTGTAAAGGTTGTTCACTTGGTAAGAACATAAAGAAACCCTATCCTCTCAGCAATAGAAAATCAAATGGAATTTTGGATTTAATTCATTCTGACCTTTGTGGGCCCATGTCTGCACCCTTTATGAATGGTTGTATTTATTATATCATTTTTATTGATGATTGTTCGTGTAAAACTTGGATTTATTTCTTAAAAACTAAAGATAAATCTTTTACCAGATTTCAAGACTTCAAGAATCTTGTTGAAAATCAAATAGGAAGACACATCCGAGTTTTCAGAACAGATAATGGTAAAGAATTTGACTCCTTCAAATACGACGAGCTCTGTCGAGCCTCTGGAATTAAGAGGGAGCTAACTGTACCATACAACCCTCAGCAGAATGGGGTTGCTGAAAGAAAGAATAGAACTATCTGTGAAGCAGCCAGGGCTATGATGCATGATCAAAACTTACCTCTATCACTTTGGGTTGAGGCTGCCAGTACTACAGTCTACATTTAGAATAGATGTCCACACAGAGCCCTTGAAGCGAAAACTCCTGAAGAAGTTTTCACCGGATGTAAGCCCTCAATTGATCATTTAAGAATCTTTGGCAGCCCAGTCTATATGCACATTCCAAAAGAGAAGAGGACTAAACTAGAGCCCTCCGGTAAGAAAGGAACTTTTGTGGGATATAATGAGACCTCAAAGGCTTACAGGATTTATATCCCTGGCCAAAAGTTCATCGAAGTAAGCAGAGACGTGACTTTTCATGAAGAAACAGCTTTTCGTTGGGCCAGAGAACTTCCATGTGATTCAGAGGAGCAGGAAGCTCCACCACTGGATCCTTCAGACTCTACTCTTCCAAATGAACAGAGGGAGGAAACCTCAAAACTTCCAGTGGACCCCTTAAAGGATACTATTGAGTTTCCAATGGAGATACCTCTTACTAAAAGGAAACCAGCCTGGTGTCGGGAAATATTGAAAGAAGCAGAAAAGCATTCAGCTCCTAAGGGCACCTTCAGAGAAAGCAATAAACCAGATAAGTACTTCGGTCTCATAGCTCATCTAAATATTGTAACTGATTCAGAACCTTCCACATTTGTTGATGCCTCCAAACATCAAGTATGGAAAGATGCTATGAATGAAGAATATGATTTTATTTTAAAGAATGATGTATGGACCGTAGTTCCTAGACCTCATGGCAAATCAGTAGTAACTTCAAAATGGCTTTATAAGATAAAGCATGCAGTAGATGGCAGCATTGAGAAATACAAGGCAAGATTTGTGGCTCGTGGTTTCTCTCAGAAAGAAGAAATTGACTACTACAAGATTTTTGCTCCAATTGCCAGGTATACTTCAATCAGGATTATTATCTTACTTGCAGCAGTTTTTGGTTGGAAACTTCATCAGATGGACGTTAAGACTGCATTCCTTAACGGTGAAGTCGAGCAAGAAGTATACATTGAGCAACCGGAAGGTTTCGTGATACATGATAAAAGATCTCATGTGTGCAAACTCAAGAAAGCCCTATACGGGTTGAAACAAGCTCT
>JASDQU010263565.1:1495-15476 GCA_032191745.1 Picea mariana | reverse complement strand
ATCGACGGTCAGATCACATCTTTGATTTGACGGTTCAGATTCAGTTGGGATTTCACACATTGCGATTTCGACACTCTTGACGTTCAGTGTTTTTGTCTCTTCAAAGTCCCGATCCACGAAACTTTGTAATGGAGTCGTATCAATGGTCTAGATCACATCTTGATTTGACGGCTGCGATTAAATCGCAATATCGCATATCGCGATTTTGGGATTCCTCTGGTTATTGTTCTTTGACATCTTCAACTCTCGATCCGCGAAACTTTGAAATGGACTGAGATCAACGGTCTAGATAAGATCTCTATTCAACGACTGAGATTAAATCGCGATTTCACATATCGCGAATTCGAGAGGTTAGGGAACCCTGTTCCTTTGACTCTCCAGTCAGTGAAATGACGATCTATCTCCACGTGTCTTACCTGTAAATGGACGGTCCTCCTTCTTTCAGGATTTTGTACGCCCGCTTCTCCTTGCACTTTAAAGAACGTGCAGGTTTTGCTTGATCCAACGATGGTTGGATCCCGCGCTTGGATTTAACGCCTGAGATCTATCCTCCTCTTCAGCGTTCTCTTCTTATCTACAATGAGATCTGATGGTCATCGAGAATTCGGGATGGAATCCAATGATCACTGACGCTTCTCCTCCAAGCTTACGTTGTTCCTATTTTTCCATCCATGCAAACTCTGATCCTGTCATCAATGACAAGCGCATACTGCCTATAAAGCATGCCAACCAACCTCTACACTATCTCTTCTGATCTTATCGAGCTTGCTCTGCAGCGTCTTCCCAAACTACTTCTAGTGCCCGTCTGTTACATTCTTCCTATACTCAATCCATCATCGTTGATGTACTTGCCATCAATGACAAGCATACGCTACCTATTAAACATTTTCCAACAAAATACGCCTTCTTGAATGGAGATTTACAAGAATAAATCTACATGGAACAACCTCCTGGATATGTCCAGAATGACTCTAGCCTTGTTTCTCATGAATTCCTTTCACATTCCTAAGGTCCTCCCACCAAATGGAGGCCTTTCCATTCAAGTTGAAAATGGTTATTCAGGCCTTTAAGTTTTCAGAGTAGTCATGGAATCTGAAGGAGTTCTTTAAGACAAGCATCCAAACTTCTGCTTGTTCCCCCTTTTTAATTTTTCCATCAAACAGGGGTGGTTTGGCTTTCTTAAACTCTTCAGATTCATGTCCATTGGAATATTTCATACACTTTCTTCTCCTCTAAGAGTGTGAATCAATCTCATTGCTAGACAGTTCTTTGGAGCTGCCATTTTCCTCACTAGAGGATTCTTCAGATGAATCCTTGACGTTAGCATGCCTATTGGCTCCATGTTGGGCCTTCTTTGAGGGTCTTATCCTTGTGTTGTTATTTTAAGGGCCATTCTTTTATATCTTAGGTGGACGTTGGGTTTTATTATTATGATGGTTGTCCACATTATTGGTTGTTGGTCCATGTTGCAACTTCCTCTGTATGTCTGATAGGATTTGCAACAAAACTGCATTTATTTCAGTTTGGTTTTATTGTTCTTTTATGAGCCTCTCATTGTCTGCTTTAAAACTTTGTAATTCTTCCATGAGGCTTCTTACAATTTCAACCAAATCTGGAGGGGTTTCCACCACTCTCCTTTCATCAGAATCTTATTTTTTGTTATGGGAGCTCTCTCCAAACTCATGGTGCATCACCATTATTTATGTTGTATTTTTCCTTTCTTTCCACTGACTTTTTATGTGTTTATAACCACATTTTATGTTAGTTAATTATCCACTAATTTATAACCAACATAGGTAATTTTGTGAGGTAAAATTAGCTACAAAATTTAGCATATAACAACAAAATTCAGTCCAAATTTAAACATGTAAAAACAACAAAATGTCTCATTCCTCCTTTCATTAGTAAATTTCAATAAGCTCTTATGAATGGGGTAGGGTAGGGTTCCCTCCCTCTTAAGATTTCTCTAATAGAATTTATTCAACTCTTTCATGAGCCTAAGTAGGCCAAGTGTTTCTTCCTTCTCTAATAACACTATGTCACACACCCAACCCCCTAAGTACCTTTTAGGAGATGGGGTATTAAATTTTCAATTCTTCTAACAATCTTAAATCTTCTCTATCACAGATCCATCATCTTCTTCTCATCAATAGTTTTCCAATGATGGTAAGTTCACACAAAACTGAGCTATGGAATGACAGTTATGTCCTTTCAAAGTTCTTGGTTTACATAGAAAACATATATCTCACTATCGCATGGAATCCATGTGACATCTCATTGTCCATCCTAACTGACTTGGAAACATCCTAATCCTGATACAACACTAGCCTATCCTAGCACAGTGGAACTTCGGTCCATGTAGGCCTGCAACCATCGTCACTCGAAAATTCTCCCTGTGCACTCTTCGCTTTCCTCCGACAAATATGATATTGAGGAATATTCCCTCTCGATACCATTCATTCAGAGTTGGAGAATTTCACACAGTCTCACTACCCCGAACCTAAGGTATTGAATAATATTCCCTATTGATACCATCCATTCAGAGTTGGAGAAGTTTGCACAGTCTCATTACCCTAAACCCAAGGTATCGAGGAATATTCCTTTCCCCTTGATGGAAGGTCTTGATGCATGCAATATCTCCTAACCTATGGTTAGGATCCATTGAGTGCCTAAGGTTTACATGTCCTACTGGGCCCCACTCAACTCGTCAACCAATTAAATATTGACACACGTCATCACACTGATGCTCTTAATTGTTGCAATTTAGTTGTCTCTTGACATGATAGGTGGCTCAATATCCACTCGACACATGGACCCATCACGACTTTCCATGTCACCGTAGGATGCTTAGGCTCACTGGACCAGAGAATGACATATTTCCCTCTCCTATAAACCGATTAGCATACTGAATTAATATTTATTAAAATACCACTCTTTGGTATTTAATTACTTAAACCTCATTAGGGATAGTTATTCTCCACAAATTAATTACCCTCTTAATAACTCATTTCCATACCCCGACCACCAATCATGGGATAATAGAGTTTAATATTTTTTAATGTATATGGAACCTTCTATTATTCAGGCTTTGGACTCTGAATTCTTTCCCCTCTCTCAATACTCCGAAGGATTCGAACATCATTCAACTTCCCATTTTTATTTACTCCAAAATGGTTTTGAAACTCATGCCGAAGTATTATAGCGTTAAAATGTTCAAGACTCCATTGGTATTTTCACTCTACATGTTTACTCATTTCTCATTATTCTGATGGAATTATTAAAAACATAAATATAATTTTTTATGCACCGAAGGAGAGGGGAAGCGTATTACACAAAAATTTAATAAATTAATAAAAGAATACATTTCCCATAATTCCTACATAAGTTACAGAAAGGCATGTACATGGTGTTATCACTGAAATGTCATCCGCAACATTGCATGCAAATGGTTACAGAAATACAACATCTCCAAACACCTATTAGTTGACATGCCGCACCAAAAATCCATTTCCAAGAGGAAAAAACTATACAACTAGACAAAAATTGACATGCATTGAATCATTAAAGGAAGCGTGCACACAGTGCGTGGGCCAAAGACACTCGTAGAGCGCACAATGCGTCATATGCACGATTGTGTACGAGAAAATCCATGCACTCCTGTGAACGGTGAATTTATGGTTCTTGTCGTCCCCTCAACCACTTATGGACCAGCTCCCAACTTGATTTGACCCTAAAATCCGAGCTGAATCCGAATGGGGGGCTGGTCAAAGACCTGAGGGTGCCTTAAAGGGCCCCTTGTCCACACTAAGAACCAGTTGGATATTGCCTCAAAGACATGCTATAAATGGAGGCCATGGGTGCACTAAGAATTTAAGAATCTCATAGTATTGCTATGTTACCTCAATCCTCCTTCAAGGATCCTCTTTTCTTCTTGGAACATTCTAGAAACATTCCAATAGGCCATTCCACTCACCTCTTGAGGGAATAGGCTTGGATTTCTTCACCATTTACTTTATAGTTTATCATTGTAAGAAGAGCTCTAAAATAGGGGACTCAAGAGCCCTCCCAAGGAGGAAGAAGGGATCCATAAGTCCTTCTTTCTCTATGGTGTTTTTCCAACTAATATAGTTATCCATTGGTGGCATAATCTTGGTCATTTGGTTGATTGATTTTGGTTCAAAGTTTCTTATGCATTGTAGTTTTATTTCCTTAGTTGTTTTTATTTTATTTGTTTGTTTATTTCATGTGCTTGGATTGTTTAATTCATACACTAACCTTTGTCTTGTCTAGCAAGCCCAACTCGAGTTGTAGTGCCCTTGTTTTGCTCACCCAAGTGACGAAACAGACACAACACATGGCATGATTATATGAAAATCTTAATACAATGTAAACTTTTGTACAAAAGAATTTTTTTTTCAATTTTTTCTTTAACCACGCACCAAATACAATTTTCTAGTTTGTATATACATTAGTTTACAACATTATGACTCAAATATTAAAGTATTTAGATGGTAATTTAGGAATTTACCATTAATTAGCAGATTTTACCATTTATTCAACTTTGCCTAGAAAACATGGAGATGCACATTTTCATTTATAAATTTATGTTATTTATCTACACACTTTGGTTTCTAGAATATTTATATATCTTGGAAGTAAAAATCCTCTCTGGTAAAACGTGTATTTACCAAAGTTTACCACTCTCATAATTTCAAGTATTTCTTTACTAATTTTTTAGGGATTTAGATCATTATTCCCAACTCTTTCCCTTTGGGCATGAATTTTACTATGAACTTCAAGTAAAACTATTTTTTTATATCAAATTCAAAGGAGAATTTAATTTTCCACCATAATTTTTGAATTTCATTTTTATTTCATATTTAAGAAAGATAAATTGTGTTTTCATTCTTTTCCTAATATTTATTTTTAAATATACTTTGCCTCCTCTTAAATATGTGAATTACTCTCTTACTTCCATGGAGGAATATGAGTTTCCTTCAAGTTCTGATTCTAGTGGATCTTTCTAGACCAATAGAGGGGGCCAAAGTCAACTGTCCATCCTTCATGTTTCTAACACAAGTTTGCATTTTTTCTGATTACCAAGTTGATTTATGAGGAATTTAGTGTCTATAATTTGCTAGTACTTGGGGGTCTATTCACATATAATTCTACAGGTGAAATATCCAGTACTTTGTTCCTATCTTAAGTGAGGACCCACTACTAACAACTTTTTGTTTCTAGACTGGGTCATGTAGAAAATTAGCAGCAGAAATGATTTCCACACTTTACTTCATATTTCCAAGTTAGTTAGCAAACCGGAATCGCTAATTCTCTTATTTAAACAGAATAATAACTTCAGCCATCATCTAGCACTTGAAACATATTATAAAATAAAACAGTCAAGACAATACAAAACTCAGAAAAACACTTATATGAAACTTGAAAATTAGTTGGAAACTGTTGGAGGGTGTTCCCTTTTCCACCCAACCTTAGGCACAACTTCTCCTGTATATTCCTCAGCTGGCCACCCCCTATCTAGATCATGATTCCCTTAGAGATAGAGGTTATTTTTTTTCTCAACAATGAAAAGGGGCAAATGATACTCTCCTTATCCCATAGGAACCTGGCATTCTATTTTTCTATCCACAAAGCAAGGGATCATGTTGTGATTTCTCTCTCAATCACTCAAATTCTCTCCAGCTCTGTTTCTCAGCTTGATTAGAAAACACTTCCCAAGAGTCCCTACACTCAGAAAAAATTGTTTTCTCAATTCTCTTCATAGCCAGAGAGCATCTCATGCTCTACTTCTTCATAAATGGTCACCAGATCCATTCGTGTGCATTCTCTGTCCTCTTCCCACGATTTTCCTTTCTTTTATTATCTTCTATATCAAGATTTCATGGGTGCATTTCCCAATTCACGGGTCAGATCAGAAAGTTTCTAGTTAGGGTAATCTGCCCATCTCCTCATTGAATCTTGAGGAAGACTTCCCAACTACTAGATTGACTAGTGATTAAATTCTTTGGGACAGGGGATTGTTCTGAGTCTGAGAAATTTAATTCTAGCAGAGTACTAGCCTAGTAGGGTCCATCTCAACCATTACTGGTTCTGCTCACCATTCCCTCTCATGCATCATGATCTACATTGGAAACACCTTCAGCAGTGGTGCATCAATTTCCATTTTATTTAATAAAAGATCTGTTTACATTACCTTCTATAGAAAAAGTTCATCATTACCAAAATCCACGCATGACCAGTCTATCCATAGTTTTTTAGAAAAACACGATTATATTTACAGGATGGGGGAAACACAGGTAGTACATATGCATATTAATGTCTATTGTATTAATTTGTATGTGTTGTATCCTGAAACTAACATGTGGTATCAGAGCTTGGTATTCGTTTCCTCTCCAATGAGAGGTGATCTGATCAAGTTCGATTGCATGGTTCTACATGGTCAAATGTAGATTGATTCGTTGTTATGAAAGTTTGGTTGAGGAAGTTTTTTTTTAGTCTCCTAGATTTGCATGGTGGAATGCAAATCCGTATGGGAATATCCATTAGTGTTATGAGTCGGCCTAAGAATAAACATAAGCATTATATTCGATGACTGATAAAGAAACATGGATTGTTGGTATATGAGTCTGTTGGGCATGCTGCAGATCAGAGCATTATGTTTATGATTTTTCTCAGTTTTAAAGAAAATGTTTATAAATGAGAAGAAACAGTAGGATCCTATAGAAAAGGGGGTCTGGGAGGTGCTTTGGATCCCCCTATATGGAAGTTTTAGGGGTGGAACCCCCAAGAAAAAAACCATTATGTTCTGTTTTTGTCCATTTTGTAGTTTTTTGTCATTGAAATGTGGCATGAAGGAAGAGATTGGGAAAGTGAATCATGTCGGCATGATATGGCTAGAGATCATGCATGATGTTTCAGATGGTTCAATTCTAAAGGATTGATCTGCAATTGAAGTGGTCCAAGTTGGAAATATTTATGGTTGATTGACTCAATACAGTCAATGGAGTAGTTGAAGAAAGTTGAAATCGATCGGGAAGATGAGTTGGTCGAAATTGTGATAAAGTGAATATTCATATCAACAGTTAGTTGACAGATCGACTAATGGTTGACAGTAACAAGTTTCAATATTGGTCTATAGGAACATGAGTCAATTGATAGTAGAAGGGTCGAATGGTGGTCATTAGAAACTTTGGTCGATTGGAGTTTGACAAGTTGTCGAAAAGGATTGGTCGATTGGAGCTTGACGGGTGGTTGATGGTAAAAGTGGCCAACCGGGTAGTTGATGGGACCAACTAATTTATGGTCGAATGAAGGTCAAATGAGTATTTTTTATTGGTTCAACTAGACAGTTGAGGTCAATATCAATTGGGGAATCATGGATAGTCGACTGAGGCTGACTAAGCAATCAAGGACATGGATTGACTAGGTAGTCGATTGGTTACATAATAGAGTTGTTTTGGCTTAAGAGGGATGCATGTGTTGCTAAGGCTTAGACTCTGTGGAACTATTTTGATTCTAGATGTAGATTAATACACGATCATGAAGGATGTGCTAGCGGTAATCAATGGAAAAAGTGATGCAACATGACAACAGGTTGACTGGGGCAGATGGTAGAGTCTATAGTCGACTGAGAAGATTGGTCAATAGGAGTAGACAATAGAGTTTGTTCCATGGCTAGAGTAATAAAATACCAAGAAAAGGGGATAGATGAAATGCATGTACAAAGTGAATGAATATCGTCAAATCTGAAACCATATCAACACCCTCATTACCATGAAGGAGGAGAGATATCTCAAGTTGAGGACATCCTATCTTCTCTTCATGTATTTTTTGTTTCTAATTCTTTTCTAGAGTTATTTTTGACTCTATTGATGGGAATATACAATCTGATGCTCATACAGAACTAAATTCCTTAACAACTGTGAATATTTCTCCTAAAAAATGTGTAAGAAAGGAGCCCAATACTCTGTGTAGCAGGGATTCCAAGAGCAAAGCAACTGAAAACAATCACATTTTCTCCTAATCTCATCGTACTTGTATTGAATCCACTCGTTATGAGGAAAATCTCTCTATGGATAGGGTAAACCACAACAGATGAAAATGACTGCAGAAATCAACTCTATCCCAAACATATGCTATATAAAACAATATGAAAGCGAGGTAAGAAAGAGGCCTACCTCGTCCAGATGTTTGATGAAGTCCACCGTTGAGCACTTGAACCCAAATCTATATACCTACAACTAGTTCTCAACAAACAAGAAAAGAAAGCATATGCTGATAATATAAAAGGTTAGCACATTAGATAGCACAATCCATTAATATACATAAAAAAAAATGCCCATGGATAATAACTCGTATATTTTCAAGATATCAATTAGACGGGAAAGGACTATTTCTATTAATAAATGATCATTAAAAGTGAAAATATTATAGAGTTCCGTGTCGACATAGTTTGGAACCGAGAAACTAAGTTCCTTCTAGCTGGGCCTCCACCAAAGGCAAGCTCATAAGAGAGAAACAATGAGGTTCTCAATCAATAAGGGAAGATCTTGGGGGTTGAACACTGTGTTCAGACTTAAAGGACAAAGGGATGTAGACTCAATATGAAGTAAATAATTTCTCCAGAGTAACTTTGCTCTTAAAGTTGAATTTTTTTTCTCTTTTCATAGCTCGGAATTGGACCATTTATAGCCTTCAAAATGAAATAGAAGGGTCGAGTCGGAATGTTTCCAGTATATGGAAGGCCAAGGATCAAAGATATCCTGTCATGACATGGAAACCAGACATTTAATTTTCATTTTCTGGCACAAATCCCGATGTACACGGGATATAGTGGAGCAGCCTGCGTATACGCATGTTGTATAGTGTGCAATATGCGTACAAGTGGAAAAATATTAATTTTTGTCTCTGGATTTTATCAACAGGGAAGATAAGTCTGCATAGGGAAATGGAATAAGTCCCTCTGTGCAAGATTGCATAGGGTGAGGAAAATCTTGCTATAACACCACTTCCATATCGTCCTATAGTTGTGCTATTAGTTTTCACTTAGTAAACCAACCTCATACATTTCCGCATGTAACAGAGATCCATTCCACCTCCATTATCTTGGAAAATAAGAGTTGGACTATTGTCCCTAGGGTTCTGAATTTTTTCCACAATGAAAAAAGTTGCACCATTTTGAAAATATTCAACTACATTATCAAGTAACTTCAAAATATCTCCAAATTCCCATGTGTGGGAAGTCACATTAGAATGGAGGAATTTTTGATGTATTTGAACATGATACACGTCGCCTGGTAAAGATCACTTTTGTTCATTTTGGACATCATAATCCCCAAATCTCAAAAATTGATTAAAACTATTTTTCTTTGAGTTTATACCTAAACAATTCAGTCAAGGGAAAAATGAATGCAAATGATGTTCTCTTTGCAGTGCATTTTCTGATTTCCACCCCTTCCTAGAAAATATAGAATATAACCCTAATCATAATCTGATATGATCTGAAACTGCAAAGGGTGCACCGTGATTTCAACTCAGGTGTACTGCAATCTCATGATGTCTGGGCCTCCAAATGGTTCATTACAATCTCACTATCTCTCCACCTCCAAACGGTCCTCCTTTACGCAACGATACAATTTTAATCCTTTGGTACAATATGGAAGCTAATTAGTATGGATATCTATCTCAATTATAATAACATGGTTATATCATCTCCTCTCTTTAGTGAAAGACTCAATATAACCATCATAAACTAGAGGACAACTTAGGTCAAAGGGGGTGAGTTATTGGGTTATGATGGGGTTGCAAAAATTAGAGCTTCCACCGAAACAATTTTAAGCTAAAAAACACTTTCCTTAATATCCTTCTTGTATAAAAAGGTATCAAGATGTATTGAATTAGCTAATGATAAGTGTGAACCAGTATTTAGAAAATTGTCTTTGGGGGAAACCCAAAGTTGATTAGATCCATCATTGGGAACTTTAGGCATCTTCTCACTTCCTTCTGTGAAGCAAATGTCATCCAAATAGTAGGTTCCTAAGGGATCATCCTTGCTCAGTGCTTGGATTGATCCTTGGATATGTTCCTTGGTGGTTGATATAAGTCCCTAGATGTGTCTAGGGCCTTTGGATGTGTTCCAGGGAATCCTTGCTCAATGCTTGGATTGATCCTTGGATGTGTTCCTTGATTGTTGATATAAGACCCTAGATCTATTCTAGGGCCCCTAGATGTGTTCCAAGGAACCCTTTCCTAATGCATGGTTTGATCCTTGGTCTTGTACCTTGGTGGATAAGACCCTATATATGTTCTAGGGCCCTCAGATGTGTTCTAGGGAAACCCAGTCTTTGACCAGGTAGATCTTGGTGTAATACTGAGATGTGTTAATGTGTGATCCCCTTCCTCTCTCCCGGGATGGTCCATGAGATATAGGAGTGCCTATGAAGATGGACATGACCACATTGTTGATGGACCCCCTTATGCAGTGATGATAAATTTTATAGGTCATTGTGAGACTCATGTGGACATGTTTTTCCATTATGGACCCCCCCTTGACTTTGTCTTAAAAGCTACCCCCTTGTTGTTTTATGTGATTGAGGTTTTATTTATTTGATTGGGGTTTTATATGTGTTTAGAGTTTTTATAATTAATATTAATTGAAATTGAAATTTTAATTAATATTTATATTAATTAAATATCAATATTTAATTATAATTTTAAATTGCCCTAACCCCTCTCCCTAACTATAAATAAGACCTTACCCTCTAGCATTTTATTACACTCACACTCACTCACTCCTCACTCTCCTATTTGTTGCGGCTACCTCAGTTGTTTTGTCTTGATGATGGTGCAGCCTCCTTTTTGGACTATCTTTTCATAGCTGAGTTTTGTTTTGTTGGTGCGGCCTCTCTATTTGATGTAACAGTTTTAGATATGAGTATTGTTTGTTGGTGCATCCTCTCTATTTGATGTAACAGTTTTAGATCTGATTTTTGTTGGTGCATCCTCTCCATTTGATGTAACAGCTTCATATCTGAAACTGTTACACCAAATGGGGAGGCTGCACCAACAAACTCAGATATGAAGCTNTTTTGTTGGTGCGGCCTCTCTATTTGATGTAACAGTTTTAGATATGAGTATTGTTTGTTGGTGCATCCTCTCTATTTGATGTAACAGTTTTAGATCTGATTTTTGTTGGTGCATCCTCTCCATTTGATGTAACAGCTTCATATCTGAGTTTGTTGGTGCAGCCTCCCCATTTGGTGTAACAGTTTCAGATATGATTCTTTTTTGTTGCAGTTGTCTTGTGATGGTCTATACCTTGGAAAAATTGTTCCTAAGTCCTTATGACAGATATCAAACCCTAAAGGTTTGATCCATGAACCTAAAACTATTTATGAGCATATTATAAAGGTTTTCATCCACACATGTGACAAGTACATCTTTCATAGATCAGGAGGTAAGCTTGAGGTTTTTCTTTTCACTCAGAAATTTTGTTTATACTCAGAATTTAAGTTAGATCTATTTATTTATTTTCTCATATATATTGATCTTGTGAACAAAAAAATAAAAAGGCATTATTTGTTTCTATTTTTCCCTAATTCTAACAATTTTCCTATGAGTTTGACCAAGGGCACACTACTCCAGGAAGCCTCCTCACACCTTCTTGTGACCATTCTTCTTTCTATTCTTATCCTATACCAAACATAATTAAACAACACAATGCCTGGAATCATACTAAGCTCTCTATTACTAAGATCTTGTTATGGAAACTACATGATATGGCACTCAAAGCATAACTCGTAACTACAGCTTATTGAAATCACTATGAATCTTCTGTATGATTAGAGTGGTATCATTATTAGGAAGATACAATATGAAGATTAAGATTAATTGGCTTATTACCTGTATTATACCAATCTTATTGAGGCAATGACATCAATGAATATGGGAAAGGTGATTGCCTTGTTTCTCTAATAAGCTAACATTACAAGTTACGAGTCGTATTGCTTTCCCATATTCATGCCTATTCAATGGTAAATCTACTACTAGAACCAGTCTAATTTGGCATTAGAGGTTATGCAACCATTGCATGAATGATTTCCATTTAATTGATACTCATATGAACCAATAACATAGACTAGTAATACTTGTATAGCCTTATTTACTCATATTGTGTGATGTATGTAACCGATGAGTGAAATGAATATGGAATAAAGGGGCATTCACATTACCACATATAGGTGAATGGAAATAAGCTTACATGATATGTTTACAAAGTTGCTTGTATCTCATATGTAGAAACACAAGTAAATCCCAGGAATCACTTCTATTACCATAAGTTGATAGGTATGAATATGGTATGATCACAACAGTATGAGTTCCATCTTCTTGAATAGGGATAGATCATTTCTTTGGTGGACGTATCCCATATTGGGTAAACCATGTATATCTGTGTCTCTATTGTATTATGTATCTCTTGTGTTTTATTTCTGCATTTGTTTTATATTATTTCTATGTGATCCTGTTCTTTCTAACAAAAAACACCAAACCATAAAGGTAAGCAATAAGCTCATTAAGAGATAAGGGAGAAGTGGTGGATAAAAAGGAACTAGTAGTGCAGGTCACCATTACATGAGGCACTGGTCACTAGGAAAATAACTCCCAAAAACTACCTCTGTGTGCACATGTGCAATGTTACTAAAGTCTAGTGAAGCTTAGTTACATGTATAAGTTCCCCACAAATGATGTTATAATGATCATCATTATGACACTAGTTACAAGATTACATCAATCCACTAGACAACATTAAAAGACATTCTAACATATCCCTCATCTAGAAATTAAAAATCCCAATGCATGCATCAATATGGATCTTTAAGTTTTGAAGATAGCCATATGAATGCTTCTCCTGGTGCTATAAGGTTTGGAAGTTTCCCCATTGACCTTAATCTAGATCTAAATAAACCCATTTTAGGTCACATCACATGAATGGAAAAGGGATTATAGTAGCATATGCATGCTCACTCAACAATTGAGGAAGGAAGTACTAACATATCTCAATAAACTATATCCATGCTTGATGCATCCCTTTCAATCTTCCAAGAATAGACTAGCTCTTCTTGTGCAGAAAAAATCTTCATGTCTTCTAAAGTACTTGATGAGTAATCCACTAGAATTTCTTCATCCATCAATCCATCCACATAATTTCCTTATTCCATACAAGATATGCAAGAAGTATACTTCTTTCACACACACACACAGAGGAAAAATCCATAACATTTTTATGTTGAAATAAAAATGGTAAAGTTACACATAAAGTGCACTATGACATGAAAGAAAAACTTAAAAAGAATAGATCTTGATATTCTTCCAATATAATTGAATGAATTTGAAATCTAGTATCTCAAAATAAGTTGTCCCCAAACATATTACATCATAAGAAAAATGTTAAGAACCAAATATCAAGATAGCATAGAAAAACCTCTGAATAAGTACTCAACGCCTTGAAAAAGATAGAATTTCAGATAATAAGCCTCTTCAAGGGGGAAAACTCCTTATACACCACATAAATTTCCAAATACAAGATGATTCCAAATGAAAACATCTCCTTGGTATATATATAGGAGACTAGGAGGTACAATTACAACTAATGGAACCAAGTCGACATAAATAAAATAACATTACTAATGTAATATTCCCCAATTAAGGGGTAATGTGCCACTATTTAGGGCTTAACATGCACCTCCCCTTGAGACAAGTGTTTTCCACAATGCTTGAGTAATTCTAGATGCTTCTGTATAAAATACTCATCTTCCCAAGTGGAATCTTCAACAGGAGGTTTCCTCCACTTAATGAGATACTCTAAAATGGACCTATTCGTCATCTGGCAAATTCTTGTGTCAGTGATGGCTTCAGGCTCCAATATGATTTTTCCTTCCTCGTCAAGTTTTGGAAATATAGTTTG
>JASDQU010263563.1:7445-22922 GCA_032191745.1 Picea mariana | reverse complement strand
TGTGCAGCTGCCCAACAATCATATTCCAAGGGGACTGGTTCCTTTGGAAAGGATTTTTGATAGAAATGATGTGGCATTAAAAGGGGAGATCTCAGAAGATAATGATGATACAATTCAGTGCAACATTGGCACTAAGAGTGAGCCCAAGTTGGTCAAATTGTCAATAAGTCTGACAAAGGAGCAGAGGTCTGAATATGTTGGAATTTTGAGGGAATTTGCTGATGTTTTTTCCTGGACCTATGGATATCTCAAAACATATGACACTTCTGTCATCGAGCATAAAATCCCATTGAAAAGGGAAGCAAAACCATTCAAGTAGAAGCTAAGACAGATCAATCCTATGTTGTTGCCTATCATGGAGAGGGAAGTGAAGAATTTGCTACAGGCCTAGATCATCGTACCACTGAGATATTCAGAGTGGGTGGCCAACTTGGTACCAGTAAGGAAAAAGAATGGAGAAATCAAACTCTGTGTAGACTTCAGAAACTTGAGCAGGAGATCACAAAAGGATAACTACCCCTTACCAAAGATGGAACATATACTGCACAGGGTAACAGGAGCATCTAGGATGTCCATGATCAATGGTTTCTTCGGCTACAATCAAATCTCTGTTCTACCTGAGGACAGGGAAAATATGACATTTACCACTCCATGGGGCACATTCATGTATGCCAAAATTCCTTTTGGATTGATGAATGGAGGGGCGACGTTTCAACGTTCCATGGACATAGCTTTCATTCGGGAAAAGGATAAATTTGTGGATGACATAACAATATTTTCGAAATCTGATAAAGAGCACTGTTGTCATCTCAGAAAGGTTTTCCTGAAATGCAGGAGTTTTGGCATTTCATTAAACCCCAAGAAATCTTTGTTCGCCATATAGGAGGGAAAGTTACTAGGCCACATAGTATCAGTGGAAGGAGTCAGGATCGATCCTAGCAGAGTCGAAGCAATACAATCCTTATCAATCCCGAGATCCAGGAAGGAGGTCCAATCTTTCCTTGGCAAGATTAATTTTCTGAGGAGGTTTGTTTCTAACTTTGCTGAGGAGGTAAAACTTATGACAACCATGTTAAGAAAAGGAAATGAAGTGAGGTGGACTTCTGAATCATGAAATTCATTTGAGAAAATAAAGAAGGTCCTGACTGAAGATCCTGTGCTTATCAGTCCCAATTACTCAAAGGATTTCCTTATTTTCTCCTTTGCCTCACCTGACACGGTGGCTATTGTTTTATTATAGACAAACGAGGTTGGGCTAGAGCAGCCTATTGCCTATTTCAGCCGAGCATTGAGGGATGCCGAATTCAGGTACGAAACTATGGAGAAGCAGGCATGTTCCCTAGTAAAGGATCTCAAGGCCTTTAGAACCTATGTCCTGCAATAAAAAATCATTGTCTATGTCCCCTCAGCTGATGTCAAAGACATTCTTATTCAGCCTGACATAGACATGAGGAGGAGTAAGTGGATAGCCAAGATTCTAGAATTTGACCTGGAAATAAAGCCTACCAAATTGATCAAAGGTCAAGGTTTAGCCAAACTATTGGCTGAAGCAAATTGCCTAGCTTTGGGGGTAAGTTTCATCAACGAATATTCAGGAATTTAGCGGGATCAGCTGTCTGAAATAGAGCCTCAAAGGGAGCCCCCATCGGCTCGATGTCCCTGGTATAAGGATGTCATATATTTTCTACAAGAGTTGCGGCCTCCAGACGGCCTACAAAGAAACAAGGCAAAATCTCTGAAGCTCAAAGTAGTCAAGTACTGCCTTATTGATCAAGTTTTATATTGGAAAGACCCCCTAGGGTTGCTTTTGAAATGTGTAGATCTGCAAGAGGCTGACAGGATCATGGTTGAATTTCATGACAACTTATGTGGAGGGCATCATTTCTAGAAAACCATGGCCTACAAAATCCTCAGGGCTGGATACTACTGGCCCAACGTGTTTACTGACATCTGTAGAAGGGTCAGAGCCTGTATCAAATGTCAAATATTTACAGGAAAACAACAGCTCAAGTCTTTGTTGTTAAATCCTATGGTTGTTTCAGGACCTTTCCAGCAATGGGGCCTAGATTTCATTGGAGAAATTCACCCCGCTTCCAGTGGGAAGCACAGATGGATCCTGACTACTACAGATTTATTTAACAAGTGGATTGAAGCTATCCCCACTAGGAGTGCTTCCCACAAGGTAATCATTGGATTCTTGGAAGACCTCATCACAATATTCGACTGCCCAAGTAAGATTGTCACTGATAGTGCAGCCTCTTTCAAGGCTGAGCCGTTAGCCAAGTTCTGTGACCAATTCAGGATCAAACTGATTCACTCTACCCCATACTATCCCCAGGGAAATGGTTTATTAGAATCCTCCAACAAAATCTTGATAAGGATCATAAAAAGATTGTTGGAAGACAACAAGAAGGCCTGGCATTCAAGATTGAAATTTGCTCTATGGGCCGATCGAGTGACCAGGAAGAGATCTCTAGGCATCTCTCCTTTCCAATTAGTCTATGGAGCAGAGGTTGTTTTTCCTTCCCATTTAGCCATTCCTGTAGCAAGATTCCTCTAGGATCATCGAGAGGAGACTGATGACATAATCAGAAGAATTCATCAGCTAGTGGAAGTCCAACAGACCAAGGAGCAGGTAATGGGCATAATTTAGGACCATCAGCAGAGGGTCAAGCAGGTTTTTGATAAGAAGGCCAAGAAGGAAGAGTTTCAGATAGGAGACCTGGTACTGAAATGGGATGCTACTAAACAAGATAAAGGCAAGCACAGGAAATTCGAAGCCTTGTGGATCGGGCCTTTCAAAGTCTCCGAAGTATTCTCAAATAACACCTACAGGTTACGAGATTTGAAGGATCAAGAATCTTTCAATGGCCCTGTGAATGGGCATTTCCTAAAAATATTTTTCTCTTGAGTCGCACATGGCTCTTTCACGATTGTAAATATTGTTTTTCTTTTCGTCTTTAAGTTTTAAATAAATGACTCCATAGCCCAACCACAAGGCACTGGAACTGCAAAATGAGTCCTTAGAGCATCGCAGGGACGAATCTATCCCCCATGGAGCCTAATGTTAGTAACAATTATTGTCCCGAGCACAAGAGTATTTTAGTCTGAAGGTTGCACAAGAAGCACCCAAGCGCAACATGAAAAAATCTTGTCTCGGGCTTCCAAGCAAGTAAGCGGGCGAAATTATATTGTCGATGATCTGGATTCATCCATGGGAGAAGATTGACGGTCGACAGGAAATCACGGTTAGCAGAGGTGCGCTGAGTTTAGCACAATGGATAGCTCCCATATTGCATACAGGATGGATAACAGTCGTCCATCCAAAGGACGTGTGGCGCGAGATCTAGTCACATCGGCATTTCGGCATTCAGGAGTTCAAAGGGTGAGGGTTCCATGTCATTCTACATCTCGAAGCCCTGAACCCCAAAGCATTGAAAGCTCCCAAAGTCGGGCACGCAGTATCACCAAGTGAGTTCGAGACTGTCAGATCTGAGAGGGATGTGTGGCGCCCAATTAAGCCATCTCGGTGTTTCTCTTATCGCGACTGTGATAGGTAAGGATCAACTCCTTCCTACTCACGAAATCCGAAAGCACCTTTGGAAGTAAATGCAGGGTCATAGCCCATGGTCACTTGGGAAATAAAAGAGTTGTGCAAGAGGGGCCAAAGGCATCGGGTTTAGTCACAAAAGAGATCATCACGATCCCTAGGTGCCATTTGATTCAATCTCATTCCTGGTTCTAGATTGGAGTAAATGAAGGTGAGAGGGGGTGGTTGAAACCTATCCTCACTCATTAAGTGTAAAGTATGGAGGATTTGGAAAGTTGTCTGCCCAAGAAGGTCCTGTGTAGCGATTTTTTCCAAAGACGTCATGTCGAGTCCTTGACTAGTCGAAGAGGTCTGCACACGCTATCTTAGCACTTAATGGCTCAACTACTCCCCTTGCTGGAGCCATGCACAGTTAAGATGGAGTCTGACAAAGAATATCCGTCCGAGTTTGACTGAAGGGACACCATGCCTTGGATGACTAAGCACGCCTCTGTTAGGCGAATTTTTCTGAGTATATAGACCCAGTCTTTGTATTTTGTAAATCATCGATGGTTGAGAAAGGCGCCCGGTTGTAAAACTTTAATGAAGAACTATTATTCTGGTTCTGCATGGACTCTTGAGACTTCTTTCCATATGAATGTCAGTTTCTTTCACGTCTTTGTTTATACTGTGTTAGAGAAACTCGAAATAGGAGGATCCAATCGAGTTGTAATTGTTATAGGATGATGTAGGTTGGGTCACTGTAGCAGTTTCATTGTTTCTAATCAGTCCCTGTGATTTTCTTAGTGCTGAATGACTTGGAATTGGAGGATCCATTCAAGTCCCCCTTTCAGTTTCTCGAAGCCCTGAACCAAGAGGATATTGCATTCAGAGTTTTTCTTCTAAAAACTGTTGAAAGGCCTATTGCCTAAGGTAGTTTTCTCACTCCTCTCAGCAAGTCTTCAACCTGCTCATCTGTAAATCAACTCACTGACTGAAGTTAGATCAAGACCTCTTTTGTTCCTTACATATCGGACTCAGTTCTCGAGTTAGAGCGATATCTTCCTGAGTCTCTAACCATTTGATCACCCATTAAAACTATCATGAAATAAAACCGATGGGCGTTGGGCTCTGCTCCTACAAGCAATCCAGGAGTGACTTCTAACGCTAACACCTTTCTTTTTACTAAGCCATGATATTAATGAGTCACCTAGGAAGAATGCTCCTCCACTGGTGTTTTTTCTCTCATTAACACAGTTTGCCCAATCTGCATCTAAATAAGCAGTTAACTAAAAATTCTGATTTCGGGGATACCACAGACCATAATTCATTGTTCCCTTCGAGTATTTGAATATCCTTGTGACATCTACCAAGTGACTTTGTTTAGGATCTGACTGATAATGACCTACCATTCATACAACTTGCATTATATCAGGATGGGATGCTATGATGTACAGAAGATTGCCTATCATTGATTGGTATGTCCTTCTATCAACATCGGGTGACATATCATCTTTACTGAGCTTGCAACCAACCACCATAGGTGTACTAACAGGAGATGAATCCTCCATCTGAAATTTCTTCAACATCTCTTTCAAATATTTTTCTTGAGATATAAAAATTCCTGCAGAACTCTGTTTTACTTGTAAGCCAAGAAAATATGACATTTCTCCTATCAAGGACATCTCTAACTCTGTTTTCATAGAGTTAGCAAACCATTGGATAGATGATTCATTAGTACAACCAAAAATAATATCATCTGCATAAACCAAAACAACTAGTAAATTATCACCTTCAGACTTAATGTAGAGATTATTGTCAACAATACCTTTCTTGAACCCTTTGTCTTGTAAAAAATTTTCCAGTCTATAATACCAAGATCGTTGTTCTTGTTTCAGTCCATATAAGGCCTTCTTCATCTTGCAAACATAATTAGGATTATATGTCAATGAGAATCCTTCAGGTTTCTCCATTTATACTTCTTCCTCTAGATCTCCATTAAGAAAAGATGACTTAACATCCATATGATACACTTTAAAGTTCTTATGGCATGAATATGCAAGGAACATTCTGATGGCCTCCAATCTTGCCACTGGCGCAAAATTTTCATTAAAGTCCTGACCTTCAACTTGTGCATACCCTTTACAGACCAATCTGGATTTATTTCTAACAACTTGTCCCTTTTCATTCATTTTATTTTTGAACACCCATTTGGAACCAATTACATTCTTATCTTTAGGTCTAGGGACAAGCTCCCAAGTATTGTTCTTCTCAATATGATCAAGCTCTTCATTCATTTTTCTAATCCAATCATCATGTTAGCTATCTTCATCAAAAAGTTTAGGTTCAGTCATAGAATAAAAAGTAACATGAGATTGTTCTGAGTCTTTAATCAATTTCCTTCTTGTCTGAACTCCTTTATTTATATCTCCAATTATCTAATTTTCAGGATGATTCTTTCTAACAATTATGAGAAGTGATTTTGCTTCTTTCTACTGATTTGTGTGAGCTTGAGTATTTGTATCTTCATCTGATTCAAATTCTTCCCTTTCTAATCCTTGGACCTATTCATGTTCATCTTCAACTATATCTTATGTGCTTGGTTCAACACTGCATACATTTCTGACCGGGATTTCTTCATCAAATTTTATGTCTATACAATCAACCAGTTTCTGCAGTGTCTTATTGTAACATTTGTACCCTTTACTGTTTGTAGCATAACCCAAGAAGATACCTTCATCAGCGCTGTCATCATATTTGCCAATATTTTCATCATTGTTCTTAATATAACATTTACTCCCAAAGACTTTAAAATGTTTGATTGAAGCAAGGGTTTACAAATAGAGTTGTATGGTTTTGATATCTTCAGAAGATCTTTTACTGCCCCATTGTTTTTGAGCTTGGTTATATGATCAAAATTTAGGTGTCCAAGTCTCCTATGCCACAACCAGCTTTCATCATACTTGCTTAAGTGGCATTCTTCTTTTTCTTCTTTTAACACATAGACATTGTTTTCTGTTCTTATCCCTTTTGCAGTTAGTTTTCCTGAATTCACAGATTTTATTCTATAGTCTTTAGAGGTAAAAACGACTTCACATCCTCGGTCACAGACTTGACTGACACTAAGAATATTATGTTTCAGACCTTCTACAAACAACACATCTTGAGATTTCCCTTTTCCATTACTCAAACTTACCATTCCTTTACCTTTTATTTTTTTTGGTGCATCATTTCCAAAAGTTACATTCCCTGATTTTCTTTCACTTAGAGTTACAAACTTACTTTTGTCTCCAGTCATATGTTTGGAACATCCAATGTCAATATAATAGGGATTCTTTTGTCTTTGGGCTGATAAAACTAGTCCACACTTGTCATCTACTTTCTTCTTCCAAACCTTGACATTTTCAGCAGCGGGGATCAAATCTGGCTTGTAATTCCTTAAGCGACAATCTACAACTTTATGTCCACAGTTATGAGAGGCGTAACATTCTAGTTCACTAAATAGAAGATCACAGCAATTGTTATGCTCATAACTATTGTTATGTTTAACCTATGTCCTTTTCCCAGCCATCGCATGATTTATAGTCTGAAGTTGTTTGTTTCTTGGTTGTCTCGATATTTGTTGTGGAAGATGGTTATTCGTTGAATATCTTGATTGTTCATATCTAAATCTTAAAGAACAATTTATAGCTTTGTGACCAAAATTAGAGCAGAAAAAACAATAACCATAGAAAAAACCTTTGTACCTTGAAAAAGTCTGTCTTCTTTGAGGAGGATGATTTCTTTCATGCCGATAATCTCTCTAATCTACAGATTCAGCTCTGGCACTTTTTCTTTCATTCCTTCTTCATGGCTGATTTTCTTTCTTTCTTTCTGCAAAGTGACTGTTGTCAATGTTTGAGGATTTGAAAAAATTGATAGGTTCTATATTACTTGGATAATCACTACTTGATCCTTCTTCATACCCCAATCCATCTTTCAACTTTGGGTTTCTTTGCTGATTTAGAATGGAGGTTAATCCTTATGAGGCTTTAATACTTGGTATATTTTGGTGATACAATCCTTTAAACTTCTCCATTTCTTTTTTGGTTTTTACTATCTCTTCTTCTAAGGCTTCACACCTTGCTTTCTTCTTTGATGATTGTTGTTTCAGTATGTCTTCTATTTTCTTTGCCTCTTCTAACTTCACTTTTAGTAGAGAAAATTTTTCATTAGGTTTTTCACCATTCATTTTAAACTGCTTCAACAACTGTTTTTGTTTTCTCTTCTTACATCTGAGTCTATCAATTTCTTCCAAAGCAATGATTAATTCACCTTCCATATCCACCACATCTTCATCATCATCCATTTCACCTCCTGTGTGTTTATCGTCAAAATATCCCATAGCCATAAGCATAAAATCATTCACTTTGTTTTCACATGATGAATCACTATCTATGTCTTCTGAGGAATTGTCATTGTTTGCAAACAAACTTTTCTTTTTACTATATTTCTTGAATTTGTACTTCTTTTCATCATCAGATTTATGGTCCTTTTTCTTATGGGGACACTTAGATGCAAAATGACCTATCTTACCACAGTTAAAACATTTGAAGGGAAGATTTCCTTGATATTTTCCTAACCCTTTATTTAACATTCTCACAAATTTTGCCTAAATATCATCTAAATCTGAATCGATATTCTTGTCTGCTTTAAACGATGCTTCTCTAGTAATGGATTTATCTTTAATGATTCTCATTTCATATGCAGTCAAAGTTCCTAGGAGTTGATCAATGGATAGAGTTTTAAGATCATTTAGTTCTTCTATTTCAGAGACTTTTGGATTAAATTTATCAAGCAAAGATCTTAAAATATTCTGAACTAAAAGTGTTTCTTCAATCTTTTCAGCAAGACCCTTCATGGCATTCACAAGTTCTTCAACTCTTAAAAAATACTTACTAACTAGTTCATCTTCATTCATCTTTAGTTGTTTAAACTTCAACCTAAATATTTGAAGTTTGGCATCTTTTACTTTCTCATTTCCTTCATAGTTGCTAATAAATTTATCCCACATTTCTTTGGCAGTTTGAAGATGCATCACCTTTACAAACTCGGCTTCTGCAAATCCATTCAAGATAGCATTCATTCCGTTAGCATTAAATCCAAATTCTAACTTATCATCGTTGGAAGCCATGACAACAGGTGTAGTGTCCCCAAGGCCGAGCCCCGTTACAGATCATGATATATGCAATGAATTGTAAATGTGTTTTATAGGCTAGTGAGCCAAGTTTTGAATAAGCCAGTAGGCTTATGTGTTTGATTCGGCTAGAGAGCCTAAGTATTGAAGGCCAGGAGCCTACTGATGTACTTATATGTATGCATATCAATTAATAAAATATAAACACCGCCAGGTGTAGACCAACCATGATGAATGAGTGAAGGGGGACTGAGCGTCCATAGAGTGGGCAAGGGATTAAGGGCTCAAAGGTGGGAAAAGGGGCTGAGTGTTGAGCCTAGGGGCTAAGCCTAGGGGGCTTAGGCCTGGAATAATATTTTAATATTATTTCCAAAAAGAGCCATGTGCATATTATTTTATCCTAAGTCCTTTTGAAAGGACACGTGATTTCCCACGTGGTAGGAGGAAGGCGTACGGATGGAACGCATGCAGTTCCCAGGGTGACAAGTGTTGACCCTGGTGCATGCAAATAAAACAGATGCAGTAAGCCGTGAAGGGGGTTCACATCCATTCGACCCGACTGCCTGAGCGAGAGCCGGGTAAGCCAGTGTGCAAGAGACCTGCGTGGAATCCTGTTACAGAGAGGAAACTTGTGTTGTCCGGAAGAAACCATGTACACCCCTGTCCCATGAGTGTGGAGTCTGTGTCTATCTCTGAGAAATCCCGTGTGTGCATTTCCTGAACCGGAATCCTTGTGTTGAACTCGAGTGGAAGAATCCCTGGTTGTTCGGGAAAAGTTGAGCTAGCCTGTGCGTGGAGCCTGGTTCAGAAAACATCATCGTGAGATTATCTGTGATTGCTGAATCGATTTGGGAAAGCCTCTGTCTATGTTTCCCATGGGTTGTTGTGATCATGTAGTATTGGACTGCATGAGGCTTGTTGGCCTATGAGCGACTCCTCCAGGTGAGAGAGTGTGCAGAGGGAGAAGAGAACTCCTAGAAGGAACCTTGTAGCTTCCATAGGGCCCAGAGACTTCCGGTCCAGTCTATTCCTATAACCGAAGGTAAGGGAGACTGGCAGCCAAAGGAATGTCTAGGTGACAGAGAAGGTGCACTCTCCTGGGGTGGAACATGCATGTGGGGAATGAGGGTCTATGGGCAGTGAGCGTGGGAGATGGGAGAGATTTCTTCCTGGTGGTTGTATATGTGCTATCTTCCCTGTAACCTTAGCCTGAGTCTAAATTCCATGCCCTGGGGTGGAGCTCGATCCCACCTCGGGGGTGACCTACTGTTGAGCTGATGAACAGTGTGGTCTAAGGCTGGGAGGTTCATGGAAGGCCTGCACTTGGTTGGTGATTTCTACAACTGTTCAAAGATAAGTATCTGAATTATGTTTTTATCCCATTTGTCATGATTGTGCTGTTTATATATCATGTTTTTCGTTGTATAAATGAGTTACTGTTGAATGCTATGGCTTATTTAATTATAGCAGTAACTTATATATTTTACCCTGAGAATTAAGTGCGCTTAATTTTGTTAAATGCATGTGTTTTATAATTTGTATGAATCATGTATAAAATCCTGGTACAGATAGGTGAGAGAGAGGTTTGGAAACCTAGGTAGTGAAAGGGTACATTACAGAGTGGTATCAGAGCCATGGTTTCGACACTGAGCCTAGATGGGCCAGTTGAGTGGTCTTTGGACCGGGGGTGAGAGGAGAAATTATGTTTGGAGAACCGATTTCAGACCCTGGTTTTCTCCGAAGCGTCGAGGAGACACTTGACGAGTTTTAGTTAAGCTCAGGAGGGTTAGCGGTGCTGTGAAACTGCAGCCAGCGTGTTATATGACCACAGGGAGACAGGTCTCTACACCAATGGTGTTAGAACCATTGGATCTGTTCGGGAGGGAAGGCGAACCCTTGTAACCGTCAGATCTGGAGACCGTGCACGAGGTTTAAAACCTTTAGATACTGCATAGGAGTTAAACTCGGGAGGATAGTGAGTCGTAAGATCACTGTGGATTTACCCGTCAACCGTCCAAGTTGACGGAAGTTGCGTAGGGCTTAAGTCCTCATGGCTAGAGGAGAAGCCCAGAAAGGCATCAGGATTTTATCATCGGAGTTTCAGTAGTGTAGAAGTGCTGCATCAAGGAATTACGATCCGCGATATCCTGAAGGGCGCTCAGAACCGTCCATCAACAGGGACACGTGTCGTGAGATCACCCATATCGGGGATTCAGACATTGGGGGTCAGAAAGGGAAGTCTTTCAACTTCACGAATGGTGAAGTCGTGAGAGAATCGGGACCGTCCATCTGAGGAGGACAGGTGGCAACAATCGCGGAGTCGGTGAAGTGCCGAGGAGATCCAATATTCGGGTCTCGCGAACTCGGAAGTTCGTAGGGTGAGGACCCAAGAGTTTGATGCTCCAAGTCGCAAAGTCACAAAATGGCAAGGAGTGAGGACCACCGTTGGATCTAGATCATGGGAGGATCATTGGATCAGGAACCCCATCGCCTATCGCGCGTTTGGGGGTTCGGAGGTTGAAAGGAGTTGTTTTTGACTTCATGAGTAGTGAAGTACCGAGAGCCATGCACGAGGACATGTGGGAGAACCCCAAGGTGGGATCGGTTGACTGACAGGCGAATACGTGTCACCAAGAGGAAAGGAGTCAACACTCCGTTGACTTCTCGCATCTCAGGGATTCACGAGATATGAGAATGGGAGCTCGATGTTGAAACTCACGAAGGTGCGAGTAGCGAAGAATGCTAACACTTTGACCTAGGCTACAGACATGTATAGCAGACGCTAGCAAGGAGGGAGCCATGCCCGTGTCGCATCTCGGGTATCGACGGTTAGAGGAAATGATTCAAGGGTCTTCGACTCACGAACTCGCGAGATTGCGAGTTGCAAAACGGGTGACTTGGGTTTTGTATATTTAACCGTCGGATCTTCATGGACCGAGATTCCGAAGTCCCGAAACACTAGAAAGTGCAGAGACAGGCAGAGCTCAGAAACTTGTGAAGTTGAAATGTCTTTCATTCTTGTTCATATTAGTTATAAATGTTGTGGATTAATCATGAAGTTTAATGGCCTGACAATTTTTGAATTGGATTGCACAGTGCGTGTTTAGAATACAACAGAGGCCAAACTCTAGTTAATCAATGCCGAGTATGGAGTGGGGAAGAGTCCATATTACCTCTGAAATAGAAGATGAACAGGAAGGAAAGGATGTTAATCTGGGAGTCGAAGGATCGAACTCTAATGGGCACGGAAAAGAGATGGGTAAGGAAGAACATATGATGCAACTCATTGAAAGGTTGCAGAAAGATGCCCAGGCTCGCCTAGCTGATAGCCGAAAGCTCATGAAAATTCGGGATCGGCAGGGTGAATTCAATTTAAAAATGATGAAGAGCCTAGAAAGAATAGAGAAGAAACTTGAGAAGGGAAGAGACTCAGGTATGACAGAGAGTTGCAGGAATAATGGGAGAAGAAGTAGATCGAGGAGTGGTAGCCAACATCACAATCGCTCCCAAAAACATTCGGACAGGGAGACACACAACAGTTTAAGCTCATCCCCTACCCGAAGACATCGAAAATCTGGAAGGGAGGAATTGAAAGGAGAGATGAATAAAATTAAACCTCCAACATTCGATGGAGAACATAAGAAGGAGGAAGATACCGAGACATGGTTGTTGGGCATGAAGAAGTACTTCCAACTACAGAATTATTCTGCCCATGCAGAAGGAAGAATTGCAATGTACCAACTGAAAGGAAAAGCCTCCATGTGGTGGGATCAGTTGGTGCAGGTGTAGCACATCAGAGAGAAAGAGGTCACATGGAAGGAGTTTAAGAGGTATTTCGAGAAGAAATACCTGACTAAAAGATACTATGACAGAAAGATGAAGGAGTTCTTCGAACTCAAGTTAGGCAGTATGACCATTGATGAGTATGAACGAAGTTTTCTGGAACTGATGAAGTACGTCCCATTCATCAAAGACGAGGCTGTCAAAATTCAGAGGGATCTGAGTGGACTGACACCTTCCATTGGTGACAATATTCAATACGATGATCCTAAGACCATGGAAGAAACCATAAGAAGGGTGAAATGCCTATACGAACAACAGAGAGAAAATCCTATCTTTCGGAAGGATTGGAATAACCATAAGAGGTTTAAGAAATAACAGAGGCAGAAGGGAAGCAAGCCTTCCTTTTTCAGAAACAGTCCTAGGGGACAGTCATCTTTTAAAGAGCCTAGGAAAGTTGAAGGGAGTGAACAGATGACAAGGCCTCCACCCATGGAGTGTTGGGACTGTAAAGGGAATCATAGGTACAGAGACTGCCCCCACAGAAAAGACAAAGCAAGAACTGTCCATGCTATTTAGAAAGATGAAACAGTGGAGGATATGGGCAGCAGAATGCCGAGGATCTACGCAGCCCTGGACAATAAGCAAGCATAATTTCAATCACATATGATTGAAGTGGAAGGTATGATCAACAACTGACCACTTGTTATTTTGATTGATTTAGGGGCTAGCCATAGTTATATAGATCCTAGGGTGGTGGAAAGTTTGCATCTAACAAAGAGAAAACATGAGAAGTCCTGGTTAGTGCAGCTAGCCACAGGAACCAAGAGGAAGATCACTGAATTGGTTAAGTCTTGTTCAGTGGACATGAAAGGAATGAGCACTAAGGCTAAATTGAACATTCTGCCTTTGGGCTCATATGATTTCTTAATTGGGATGGACTGGCTAGACCAGCACCATGCCCTTCTAGATTGCCATAACAAGAGGTTCACCTGTTTGGACGAAGAGGGAAATCAGGTAACAATCCAAGGAATTCCCAGAGATGTGGCTGTTAGAGAAATCTCAGCCATGCAGCTGAAGAAATGTTACCGAAAAGGCTGTCAATTATTAGCAGCTCGGGTGGAAGAAGCATTCCAAGCTGTGATCTCAAATATGGAAGACCATAGGGTGCTCAAAGAGTTTGAGGACGTGTTTCAAGAGGTGCCTAGACTACCTCCGAAGAGGGACATCGATTTTTCTATAAATCTGATGCCTGGAGCAGCTCCAGTTTCGAAAGCTCCTTATAGGATGAGCACACCAGAGCTGAAAGAGTTACAACTGCAGCTCGAAGAGCTATTAAAGAAAGGCTACATTCGTCCCAGCGTGTCACCGTGGGGAGCCCCAGTCCTATTCGTGAAGAAGAAAGATGGGACATTGAGGCTGTGCATTGACTTTCGACAGTTGAATAAAGTCACTGTCAAGAACAAATATCCTTTGCCAAGGATTGATGATCATTTTGATCAATTAAAGGATGCGGAAGTATTTTCAAAAATAGATCTTCGATCGGGATATCATCAAGTAAGGATAAAATATGAAAACATCAGCAAGACTGCCTTCAGAACAAGGTACGGTCATTATGAGTTCACTGTGGTGCCGTTTGGACTGTCCAACGCACCTGCTGTGTTCATGTGCTTAATGAATGGAGTGTTTAGAAATTATTTGGACAAGTTCGTCACAGTCTTCTTAGACAATATCTTGGTGTACTCCAAGACAGAGGAAGAACACGAACAACATCTTAGAATGGTGCTACATGTGTTGAGAGAACACTAGCTGTATGCAAAAATGAGCAAGTGCTCATTTTACCAAAAGCAGATCCATTATCTGGGACACATTATTTCTGAAGAAGGGATCACTGTGGATCCTGAGAAGGTACAGGCCATTCAAAAATGGCCAGCGCCAAGAAATGTGATAGAAGTTAGATCCTTTATGGGTCTGGCAGGTTATTATAGGAGGTCCATAGTCGGATTTTCAAGGATAGCTCATGCTATCACTTCTTTGCAAAGGAAGGAGAAGAAGTTCCAGTGGAATGATGTATGTGAGAGCAGCTTCCAGCAATTGAAGCAGCTGCTGACTAGTGCTCCAATCCTAAAGATTTCTGATCCAAGTAAGGATTACGTAGTGTGCACAGATGTGTGTAAGGAAGGGCTGGGAGGAGTTCTCAGCCAAGAGGGATCTGTAATTTGTTATGAATCCCGAAAGTTGAAAGAGCATGAAAAGAATTATGCCACTCATGATTTAGAGCCGCCAGCAGTTGTCCATGCATTGAGGAAATGGAGACATTACCTCATGGGCAAGAAATTCGAGTTGAGAACAGACCACAATGGTCTGAAGTATTTATTTGATCATCCAACTTTAAATGGCAGGCAAATTAGATGGCTGGAAATTTTGTGTGAATATGACTTTGATATCAGGCATATCAAAGGGAAAGACAATAAAGTGGCTGATGCACTCAGCAGAAAAGTGCATGAATTACATGCTACAACCATTAGCATGTATAGAACTAAGTTGAAAGACAGAATTCTTGAAGCTGCAAATGCTGATTTGCAGTACAAAAGACTGGTAGCAAAGCTACAACAGCATGAGAGGTCACAGACGGAGGAAGGTTATACCTTAGGCACTGAGGGTCGAATTCTGTATAAAAACAGAGTGTATGTACCTAATGACTAAGAATTGAAGCTGGCAATTCTAAAAGAAATGCATAATGTAACTTATGCTGGTCATCCTCGATATCAGAATATTGTGGCAGCAGTCAAAGGCCATTATTTTTGGCCAGGTATGAAGAAGGAAATTGCTAAATACATCACCAGATGTATGGAATGCCAGAAGGTCAAGGATGAGCACAGACACCCAGCAGGGTTGTTGCAGCCTTTACCTATTCCTGAGTGGAAATGGGATGTGGTAACAATGGATTTTATCACAGGGTTGCCCAGAACAAGCAAGAAGCATGATTCAA
>JASDQU010263560.1:0-14109 GCA_032191745.1 Picea mariana | reverse complement strand
ACCTCAGATCTATGGCTCGCATTACTTTGCGACCGAGAAGTGGATCGAGGTTTAACAAGGGGATGAATCCCATGATAATGGGTAAATGACCGCCAATTGTCAATCCACCGTCAAGCTACCGATTCGATAGGCCATATTTGCCGCATTTAGTACACTGTAATATTCATTCACTCCAGAGCTCCGGACTCCTGGAGTCTCGAATGACTTAGCTCCTTTTTGAGTGTAGCAGAGGGTTCCAAGTTCTTGGTCCTATGGAACTTTGTCAAGATCTAGAGGCTACACTCCTAAATCTTAACCAAAATTTTCTTAAAGCCATGGGAATGAGCTCATGGTCACTTGGACGACTGGTTTGAAGGAAGCACCCTTCGTCTATAGAGCTCAAATTCCACAATAGGAAAGGTAACTCAAGGAAATCAACAGGACTAAGCTAGTCCCGTAGAGTCTATCTCGACTCTATGTCTGCGGATTTGGTCCTTGAGTAATCCCTTGAGGATTTTCCAACCAATACAAAGGCCAAACTTGTCATCTTACAATCATTGAAATGTAGCAGTTTACAGAAGAACAATAAGCATTATTATCATCAATTTCATGCGAGGCACATTTAGACACAATACAAACATTCAACCATTGCATTTTAGTTCAAGTACATAAGGTATATGAAGTACTTATCTGTATTTCAAGTTACAGCTACCAAAGTGACTGTGGGTGTTCGCCTTTCCACCCAACCGTAGGATGAGAGGAATTCACTCTTAGCACTCTAGCGACCTCTGTGCCAAGCCATGATATCACTAGGGAAACTTCTCTGTGTTTCTTAGGTCTTTTGTAAATTATCCGAGATCCTCTCTCTCTATCACAACCTCTGCGAGGTTTATCATATGCTTCCTCAGCATTAAACTCGTGACCTTCTTTCTCTGGATAAGGACTGATCTCTGGTCTATTAAACCAACAATAGAAAATTCCTTTTTCTTCAAAACTCCATTTGTCTGGCAATAATAAAAGTCTCCCTTCTTCCTCATTGAGCTCAGGGCCTCCACGGGGTTTATCAGATGCCTTCCCAACTGGATTTCCTCTGTGCAAGAGAGTCCCTTCACAGCTATATTGTCCCTTGACACACTCTCCTTCCAGCATCGGTTTCTTTCCAACCAACACCAAGCCCACGACCCTCTTATGCTCCAGTCTAGGCTTCGGGTCTTCTATGCTCCAGTTCAAAACTCTTCCATGAGTTCTCTGATCTTTATATTGCACGTGCTAGTGCATTCCTTTCATCGATTATCTTCCTCGGAGACTGAATTCCTCCTCTGGTTCTCTCCTGTAACCATAATAGATTAATCTTTTAGTTCTTCCTAAAAATCGAGAGCTTCACGTGCTCTCCTTCTTTTTGGATCATCCTTAGACCCATTCAGGTGCCTCTGCCCTCTTCCCACAGGAAGGTTCTGGACCTATATTTTTCCTTTTGCCAAAAGTAACTCATTTCAATCTATTCCTGCAAGACCGCTACCCTCTGTGGTACTTCGAGCTGACAATTTTATGTCTTCTCAGTTATGCGCTCCATGCTTCCATTCATTGGGGTGGTTGGTGGTTCAACCTCCATTCTTTTATCATTAATTGTTTTTTCTTGGAATCGAGATGAGGCTCATTATTTCAGCAAGGAGAATTGGGTCATTTTGACATAATGAACCCTCTCTACAGTGTCCTCACTCTTTCCTCTAGTGATATCATGGCCAATACTTTAAGGCTTCACCCCCACAGACGGTTTTTGGAAATCTAAACAATAATATATTTACATTGTTCATATGCCATAACATGATAATCATAAATAATGATTAATTACAAGCTGGGGGAAACAAGGGTATTATAGAAGAGGGTGGGCTAGAGATTCTAAGGCTTCATTGAACTATTGGAATATAAATGAAGACATTCAAATTCCTAATGGTAAATCATATATCCCTATCATGTTTAAATATAATATTTAGAATGCCAATCAAATCGTTAATAAAAGAAAGTTGAAATACTAATAGCATAAATTCATCTTGACTCTAGATTTATGAAGTATCAAGCAAAATCCAATTTTCCGAGAACCCTTCTTCAAGTTTTTCTTTCTTTTTTCACTTGAGATATTTCACTCATATACTATTTAATTATCTCTAATAAAAAAAAAATGTAATAGATATGATATCACATCAAATTGGTTCTTTCTAAAAGAATATAACATATTATATTTTTAAAAATATAAATTACTTTTAATGAGAACCATTAAATACATAAGTTCAAATTATTTATTAAATTTTTTGTGATTGTATTTTTATATTTTATTTAGACCCTAGTACAGATGTAAATTTATTTTGGTTTTTACATCACATTTATTAAAATAATGTTTTGTTATTAATATTTAAAAAAAAAAAATGCAATTATTAATATTTTATTTAAAAAATGCAACATATCAACTTGATATTGAGCTTTTTATATCATTACTAGATAATATTTATTTCTTGGATTGGTAAATGAAGCGAAGCCATACTTCCTAGATAGACATAACCCTAAAAAGTAAAACACTTCCTTACCCCATGAGATAGGAAAAACTTTATATACAAATAAAGTCAATATGTGGTAGTGGGACGAGCTTGGATAGATTGAATCTGTAAAGGTTAGCTCGGTTGAGCTTGACTTTGAATTCAGGTCATTTTTTGATGTATGTATGTGCTCGACTGGGTTGAGGTGATCCAAATTAGATGTATGTATGTGCTTGACTGGGTTGAGGTGATCTAAATTATTTTGAGAACGACATGAAGGTAGAAATATAATAGAGATATAACAAGGAAATATGTAGAGATATTACAAGGAACACATTAATACAATGTAACTTAAATTCTATTAATAACAGTCTGGAATACAAAAAACTGTAAAATGCAAAGCACACAAGATAACTAGAATAGTGGTAGTTTATCTCTGAAGAGAGATGTGTTGGCTACATTCATTTGCAAGACATTGATTACAATGAGGCTCAAAAAACTTTTTTTAACATAAAGCATAAATGAGAAAACCCTAAACATCCAAAACCTTAACCCAGAAAGATGAAATGCCAAAAGGTTTGTGGGCCCCGATGGAGTAGTTGATACACCAACTTCTCTAGGGTGTAACTTTTGCATACGATCTCCATTTTGGGCGCTTGATACCTCGTTGGAAAGCTCTAGCTGAGGAGTACACATTCTGACCAGCGCAATACATCCAACATAAATCTATTAGGTGTTTTCACGTCAAAAAACGTCGTTTTGAAACCAAAAAACTATAGAAAAATCATCGAAATGAAAACTGTAATTTGAGCCAGTAGAATAGGTGTACAGCCAATGAGATCCACCTAGATGATGAAGACATAAAATAAAATGAGAAATAAAATGAAAATGATTAAAATCAATACAAACGTTGATAAACTTCATAGTGAAACTTATCGTTTCACTAACCAAAAACTTGTTGAAATGGACGAATTTGTAAATCATGAAAAATGGTATCTTTGAATTTCGATTTCCCATCGGTTTAGGTAATAAAAAAGTTGGGTCGAACCAATAATACCTGCCCTCCGTCCGCACTAGCAAGGTCAGATAGGGAGATTGGATTGGCTTGATGATCTTTTCTAGGTTCTTAGTGGCTTTGCGGGGAAGAAATATAAGTATTCTTTTCTATATTGTTAATTCAATTTAGTGATGGAGGGAAGAATTATATAGTTCGAACCTAATACCTACCTTGCTACCTGGACTATATTCTCCCGTGCTTCCGAGTATCGATATCGATCTATATATGCTGCGACTAGCTTAATATCCGTGTATGGTCTAGTAACTGGTTATACTTCAACAGGTTATGATTATGAAATTAGGTCACCTGCCACAATTACTTATATATCGTTCAAGGCTACCTCGATTTATCACTGGAGACTCTGCGATTCGATCTGGAACTGAAAGGGCTAGGTCTAGATCTGGAACATCCTAATCTTCATCTCGTTCTCTAAAATATAATCTCAAGCTATTAGTATTTGGGTCAGAATATGAATCACGAGCATATGAATCTGACCCAGCGTCTGAATATGAACATAGCTTTTCACCGTAGACCCCACTCGGATGATGATAATTGCTATAGTAGGGCATGCAATCTTAATGGGGACAATGTGAATGGGAACATGAAGAGTAAACAACATGGTGGCAGAGCCACTAGTTCTCGTAATGAAAAGAGATAGGAGGCGAAGAAATGCATAGCAAGCTGAAGATAATATCGTTCTTTCATCAGATGTAGAATTTGAAGTTACTAATTTCACTATATAGTTTGAGTGGTTAAGAATATGTGTTTCCTTCTAAAAGTGTCCTTTGTACCACAAACAAGGGGGTCTCATAAACCAATTTGGTTCATCCATGCATACAAAAATCTAGTTATCTCTCTTAGCATAATATCACAGAGAGAATGAGATTTGATTTTCTTGGAGCCTGATGAATTGCCACTTGATAGAAATCCTCCACGAAATGATGATAATAGAAAACCACCACCAAATGATAGTTAGCTACCACATGATAATGACTCACCAACACATGGGAACTAACTACCCAACATTCGATTTAGTAGGCCATCCTTAATGCAATTTAGTATGGTTGATTTAGTAGGCCATCCTTACTAAAATTTAGTGTGGTTTAGTAGGGCATCCTTCTTAAGGATCACTTTTTCCCATTGATTTAATTGTTGAAATTTATCTAGCAGTAACCTTTAGTGATATGTTAGTTAGTAGATTTAGTTGATTTAGCAATTAGTTAAGTCGTTGATTTAGTATAAGTGGATTTTGTTGATCTAGCCTATTTGTAACTTATCTTCATTCTTAATATTAAAAGTAGGGACCTTCATTCTTAATATCAAAAGTAGGGTTTATTGGTCTAACATTTCATTGATGGTAATAGTATGTAAATCAAAGTTCAACATATTAAGACGATTTACAACATAGAAACCCTTTTTCTTAATGAAATCTACATAATTTCCATGTTGTAAATAGTTTTAATGTGTTGAATTTTGATGTATATACTACTACCATCAATGAAATGTTAAACCAATAGACTCTATTTTTTATATTAAGAATGAAGGCACGTTACAAATTAGTATTAGAGCCAGGGTTCGATCCTGGGACTTGTGGGTTATATGAGAGCTAGACCTCGACACTCATAAATGAGATGAAGACTTTGAGGTGATAGAGGAAGAGCCTCAAGAAGAGCATATGATTGGTAACAACCCTTGAATGGAAAACTACCATCACATGGATAACCACCTATAGGGAGGTCCTTGGAGAATAATGAGAACTTTCATCATTCGACTTACTTGCTCACRCATGTTCATGTTCCCAACTGCTATAGTACAAGCAACCCTTCCAGTGCCAAGTCAAGAGCTAGAAACACTAGTTTAAGTAGTAGCATCAATACYAATCCCAACATTGAAAGCATAATYACCTAGTTGAAGAATAAACACCAATGGAAAAAACATGTACAAATCCAAGTGTTACATACCCTATAGAGGTAGAGCTAGTAGAAGTAGCTTATCCACCACTTTATATAGCACCAATAGTAGCATGGGCAGAGGTGAAGGTAGAGGAAGATAGAATAGTTCCATATCCAAACACAGGAGCATAAGGGTAGTAACAGATCCAATTGTTGACTCAGTGGCACTAGCAGTGGATTTAGAGGCATAGTCAGATCCTCTAGCAAAACCGAGTGTTCCATACCCAACATTTATACTACTGATAGATTGTGATGTTGCTTATGAGTTTGATCCATAAGTAGATTCAATAGAATCAATAAGATAGTTTTTAGTTCCAATTCTTGATTCTTATGTTCTAGATCAATACAAAGTATCATAGAAGAAAATGGTGAGTCAATAGAGTGAGATGGAGATTTTTTCTTTCTAGATTGATACCCTCTAAACTTGTTTCAAAATAGGGGGCCCAACAAGAGAAATTCCATATGCAATAGAGCTTCCAATAGTGGACTTAGCCAATGATCCAATAGTTGTCCCAACAACATATGAGTGAACACAAGAACCAAAGGTAACTAAGGAAAAAACATCAGAGATGATAGAAGCATGGGCATAGTTGAGTAGGCTATTGAATTTTGAGATCCATCAACTCGAGGCCAAGATGTAGCTAATCAATATTGAGACTCGTTAGCAGTAAAACCAAAAGTAGATGGAGCAGATTCTATAGATCCATATCCTACTGCACCAAGAGTAGAGGTCACAACAATAGACCCAACAACACCAAGAGAAAATCCACCAGATCATCTGATTGTTTCATATCCTCCATGCTACATTCTATTTCCATATCTATAAGTAGTGAAGTAGATCCAAAAGTAGCACCTTATCTAGTACCACCAATAGCAGTGGTTTTAACACTGGTGGTAGAAAATACAAAGGATAATCCAGGAAAGGTTTTTTCTTGCACCCTACAAGCCTTTTTTGTGGACCCTACAAGTAGTTTCGTGGGTTTCCTTCACTTGAATAGTGACATGGTTGTGGGTTCATAGTCTACAACTAGTGACACCACTAGTGAAACTTATGAAAATTATAAAAATTGTTCACTATCATAAGTTGTCAATGGAGAAACTGAGACCATGGAGGTAATGGAAGGACAATGAAAACTCAGGCTAGAACTCAGTAAGATGAAATGAAATCACCCCAAAACAAACCTCAAATCCATTTTACACTCACAAAGCAAATGAGAGGAACATTGAAGAGGCTCAAACAAAGAGATGATCTAGAGACACAGATCAACTATAGATCCTTGAAATTAGACACTTCCATATCTGACCAAAAGGGTTTAAAAAGTTTTCAATTTTTGAAGCCTATAGGGGGTGTCGCGGGTCATATAACCTGCAACAAGCGACCATCTGTAGGGTGTCGCTGGTCAGTATTACTGTAAGCAGCGACACCGTCGTTCTATCTCTGACAGTAGACAAGAGACACATTGCAAATTTTGGAAAAAAAAAATACTTGACTCAGATGTGCTAGATCTAAGTGATCTATTCTCCGAGGGAGTGCTAAGGATGAAAATAATTGACTCATAAATAGAGAACATAGGTGAATAGGAAAGGGAAACTAAAATAGGGAAGAACCAAAGATTCTTCCCCAGTGGAGTTCCAGTTTTGTTACAGAGAAAATCTCACCAATGGATAATAAGATCTCCCTAGGATCTGCCTATTAATCTTAGACAGACAGTGGGATAGACTTCTAATGGTTTCCTCTATATACAAACAAATTTGCTTCCTTTTAACCAAGAAGGGTGATGAACATGCCTTTCAACCGATGGTTGTCCTCGCGTATCCATCTGATGCAGCTCTCAAGATCCAACTCCATCTCCTGTGATCTGCTTCTTGCACACAAGGAGACAAAAAACTATTGATCTATTATTCTTCTAGTGTTAGGAAATTCAAACTTACTAGATCTATCCTAATATATTCAATATGAGACCAGATCTGAACATTTGCAAATGGAAATCAAACATTCATGGGGGAAAACTAATAATCTATTAATTGAAATGAGAGAAATACATCAAAGAAATTACCTCATAGTGTAGATGCATTCCTCCTTCCCCCTTGCTCCTTGCTCCTCCTCAACTCTTCAACAAAGATAGGAAAAATGACTGCAATTGATGTATAATGGAGAAGTTCCTTTGTATTTGGACAACATAGGTCTGCGAATGATTCTTTCTTCCATGATCAATACTTTCCTTCTTTATACAAATTCCTGGAAGAGGATTGGAAGAGCTTCTAGATATTCTAGAGACCAATGGAGACTCGATTGATGTGAGTTCCAAGGCTCATGCCATGATTAACTAACTCATCCCTTATTTTCCTCTTCGGAACTCTGCAAATCTAGAAGGTTACTGAGGCTGTCGTGGTTTGCACTATAGATGACTAATGACTAATCATGGTTTCACTATATATGACTAGTGACATGTCACTTGTTGTCCATGTATGACTAGTGACACCCTTCAAAAACTGACCGAATCTTGAGTTGAAGGTTATGTTTCAGTTGTCATCTTTTGTTGTGTTCCTCTTGACACTATAGGGTAAAAATTAAGACTATAACAAATTGATAGTAGAGATGTTGATCATGAAAACCTTTAAAGGCATGATAATGTAGGGCAATGGTGAAAACCAACAATGACACCATTGTCTTGAGAAAAAATGAAAAAAAAGAATAAAAAAAGAGAAAAATAGATAATGATAATTTTTTCAGGTATCAAGGACAATGTAGATCAGCCAAGGGTCTCTATCACCTGCACCAAAAAGAAAAAAGGATCAAAAGAATAAATAAAGAAACAAGGCTGCAACATCAACAAGAGAACAACACCAACACCAAAGAACCACAAACAACATTCAAGTTGGAAATAAAAGACACAATAGGTCAAAGACAAAGCTGCAAAAGCCACCACTCAACCACAAAAATTCTGGGTGGCCAAATCCAACCTACAACAATTATAAGATAAGTATGAATATTGCAAATATTTCTCTTAAACAATACTTCTACTCAATGTTGTCTCTCTGAATTAACATCATTTTTTACTGAAAACTACCACTTTTTGACAACCTTTTTCATCATTTTGCCTTAGATATACCCTTTTTTCCATCATCTTTCATGACAAGCATTGGATAAATGCAAATAAGGAAATTAATGTAAATATGATTGTTTTTATTGATGTTTTCATTGAATTTGATAGCTTTAGGAACCAAGAAGATTGTTATTAACTATTTTGTTGCAAGATGATTTGAAATCTGTAGCAGCTGTAAGATAAATTAGAACCTATAGTAGTCAATGTTTTTTGTACCTACACAACATTAACAATGAAACGAGTGACATGGAATCCTTTTATAATTCGAGGAGATGGTTCATTGTCCAAATGAGAATCAACCATCACCTATAGACTAGTCAAAGAGGAGAAAAGGTAGCTCTCGAGTTCCCTAACAACATAATGGAAAATTGTCAAAATAGTGACAGAGTCGTGAACAACAAGGATACTGTCGGCTTACGGATGTTAGCAAATCATCAAAAAAACCTCTATGTCATATTCAACACACTAACATCTCCGGGATTTAACACAACATGCCAACAAACTCCATATTGAATATGATCTTCTTTTTTAATCGCGTGACAAAAAATAGAGCATTTCTTCTTGAAAAACATGTGTTGTTAGATGTTATATCGATCTAGAAGACCGCAATCATTTCAGATCGTGGGCTTCTAAACCCACTAGATTGTAATCAATATATTTTCCTTTTTAAAAGGATTTGATAAACAACTTCTAAAAGAAGACTTTGTATGTTATATAAGTGTTGTGTTGGTTTTGTCACTTGGGTGAGAAAAACAACAACACTTGCATGTTTAGATGAGCCTGTTAGACAATACAAAAGTTTTGTGAGTGGGTTAGATAAGCCAAATACATGTGAAAATAAATAAATACAACTAAATCAACTAAGAAATAAATGTTAGAAAGATTTAGAAACTTAGAACCATGAAAATCAAACAATGACCAACATATTGCTACCAATGGATCAATAGATTAGTAGGCAAAACACCGTAGAGAAAGGTAGGGACTTATGAGTCCCCTCTTCCTCCTTGGGAGGGGCCTTAAGTTCCCTAATTGAGAGCTCTTCACTCTTTACAATGGAAGAAATGGAAAATGGTGAAGAAAAACAATGCCCATTCCCTCACGAGGTGAGTGGAATGGCCTATTGTAATGGTGCTTGAAGGCTTCAAAGAGAAAAGAGGATTCTCAAAGAAGAATTCTTGCAACATAAAACCACCTTGAAGATCTTAATTTATTATCACACCCATGGCTCTTACTTATAGCATCCATACATGGAAAAATGTAATTGGTTCATAGTGTGAACAAGTGGCCTTTTAGGGCATTCTCTATACCTTGACCAACCTCCAAGTTAGATTTCTCTTAGATATGAGTGTCAAATCGTGTTGGGGGTCAGTCCAGAAGTGGTTGAGGGGCCGACGAGATCCATAAATGCGGCGTTCATAGAAGTGCGTGGATTTTCTCGTGCATAGTTGCGCATTTTGCACATAGTTCGCGTTGAAGCTTGTGTTGGCCTGCACACGCTCCCTTTGGTGACTTTGCACACTTTGATTTTTTTGACCCAATTGTATATTTTTTTCCTTCTGGATGAATTTCAGTGTTGTAGGTGGAATAATGGTTGTTGGCATTGATGTTTTCTTTAACCATTTGTGTGGAATGYTGCGGATGATTTTTCAGTGATAACAGATGCTCCTTGATGCATGAGGTTAGGAGCATACATATAGCTGAAATACATCAATGTTTCCTTTGTTGAGAGTACCATTGTGATGAAAAGTGAAGAGAGGAACTGCAAGAGCGATCTGTTGGAGGGAGAGGGAAAACTGTGAGACCCAAACCATTCTCTAGGAAACAATAAATCTGTGTACAAACAAGGTGGGCATGCCCCATGCTCGTGTCATGAAACCACAATGTGTAACTGTAATTGATTTTGTATGTTGATGTAGATAACTACAACGCCCTCGGGGGAAGTTGATAACGACATATGACAATTCTTAATGGTGAACGGACTTTGAAGTGAGTCAAGGACGACTGTAAGAATTGTCAATGGCTCGTAGGCATTGATGGCCGAACAAATTTAGAGGTCTTTGGCTGGTATGAAACAACTGCAATAGTCACATAGTAAGACCCACTGTAACATGGGAGCTTGTTGAAGTCGAATGTTATGGGGGTCAATGACATTAGAAAACAATGATGATTCTCTCTGTGTCGTTTGAGACTCCTCATTGTAAAGGTAATAAGAGTCAAGATATTGTCGCCCTTTTGGAAACCATGTTGATGTCAATAGAAAGGGAGGGACGACGCCAAGAAGCAAAGGGCTGCTTGAAATCCACTTAGTAAGACGTGATATCAAGTACTGACGGGTAACATGGATGAAGTCAAGATGTTGTTGGACTCAAGACTGCCCTTGGTTGGGTACTTTGAAGGGTGACTGGCAACAACTGTAAAACATGATCTCGTGTGAGGGGGACGACTAGATATGGGGTTAAATTTTGCCATAGGCTAACAAGGTGGACAAACTCAGAGATCATGGGTATGTGGACTTGGGATACTCGGGGTTTGTGAACAATGTCAGAATGAAAAAAGAGTGGATTCCCCAACCAAGGGAGACATGGATTGCTTTGCCAGAAAAAAGAAGGCCATCAAGGATGACGACAAAAAAAGCTATGTATATGTTGGAAACAAAGGCTTTATACAATTACCAAAGAAATAAAGAATAATTTGGGTTAAGTATACAGATATAGAACGGGTTCCCCATTGAAAGATAACTTGTCTTGTTAGGGCACAAGTTTGTGAAAGAGAATTGGTGGAGGGTGAGGGACCCATGGGTGGGTTTCTGTATTAGGTAAATGGATGGAGGACAATATGCAGATGGGAAAACTGATGGTGGATGAGATGGATGGAAAATGATATTATAGAGATGCAGTCAATAGAACCAAGATGATATGACCTGGGAGTCCATTGGGAATATTAGCAATATGATGAGAGGAAGTATGGGTTTAATTCTTAGAAATGCAAAAGACTATCGGGACTCCCATCCCTAGGAGGTGAAATCGGCATGAGTGTCAGGTTTCCAGGGGGAACTATGAATGGGAAAACTTAGGTGGGGGAGAGTGCTATCGGATGACACTACCAAAATGTGGTAGAGATGAAGATACTACAGAGCCGAATGTGGGAACCCTAAAGGTAAATTTCTGAGGGTGTGACTGAGATATGCAATTGATTTACAGAGGGAATAATTACATGCTAGTGTCGAACATATACTTGAAGGGGTTGCGACACTTTGTTGAATAAGTACCTACACACCCTCATTAGCTTTGATGTAGTAGGAGACCTCAAGACACCCTCATTAGCTTTGATGTAGTCTCCATTTTCACTAAAATCCCTCTAGATGAAGCTATCCAAATTGTCAAAGAAATCACTAATCCTGAAACAAATAACCTAGCAGAAGTCTTCCTATGCTCCACCTTCTTTAGTTATCAAGGAGAATTCTATGAGCAAACCAACGACGTAGCAATGGGATCCCCATTTTCCCCCATTGTTGCCAACCTTTTCATGGAAAATTTTGAAAAGAGAGCCCTGGAATCCTTTCCCCTAAAACCATTAAGGTGGAAAAGATTTGTGGATGACACCAATATTCTCTGGTCCCATGGGAAAGAGGAATTATATCACTTCTTTCAACACCTTAACAAAATTTCCAAAGAAATAAAATTCATAATGGAACTCGAAGAGAATGATAGCATCCCATTTCTAGACATTCTTATCAAAAGGAAAAATAATGGGGATCTAGGACATGCAGTTTATAGAAAAAAGACCCACACTGAGAACTATTTCAACGCTAACTCCCATCACCACCCCAACCAGAAATCAGTTGTCCTAAAAACCTTAGCCACTAGAGCCATAAGAATCTCATATGAACCACACCTGGATAAAGAAACAGATCACCTTACCAAGACCTTTAAAAACATAGGTTATAAACAAAAAGACATTAGGAATGCAATAAACAAAGCCCTAGAAAAAACCCGAGATAATCCCACTGTACCAAAACACCAAAACCCTAATAGAGACGCCTGCCTCCCTTACATCCAAGGAGTGATCGATAAGATTGCAAGAATCCTTAGAAAAAAAGATATTAAGACCTCCTTCAAACCACTTGAAACCATCAAACATAATATGAGATCCGTCAAAGACAAACTCGACCCTCACAAAAGAAAAGGTATCTACAAAATAGAGTGCTCATGCGAAAAATGCTACATCGGTGAAACCGGTCGCTCCTTCCAGATTAGGATAAAAGAACATGGAGATGACATTAAGAATGAACGCATCTGCACCTCTTCCCTAGCTGAACACTTCCTTAAAACAAGACACCACATTTGCCTAGAAGACACCAAAATCCTTGCCAAAGAAAACCACCTCTTTAAACGGCATATTAGAGAAGCCATTGAAATCCGGAAACATCCTAGTAACCTAAACAAAGATAGTTGGTTAGAACTAAGCGAAAACTGGTTCCCTTTGATTCATAATAAACAATAACAATCTCAAGATTAAAATCAATTCATTAGAGCTCATAATTTTAAATAATTTAAACTAACCTAGTTCAAGATATCTTAATAAAAACCTTTTATTAACTTAACCTAGAACCTAAAAACACAATTGATTATAATTAAGTTTAATACCTTAAGCTAATAAATGTTTAGGAAACTTTAAAACCTTAATAACAAAACCCTAAATAACTTAATTATTTACATAATACCTAACAAATAAACCCTAAAAATAAGATTAATGAACATTCAATTCAAAATAAACACTAAACAAATAACAAAATTAACATAATTTCTCAAAAAAATTAATGTTGTTAAATAATACCTAGATTCTAGTTAATCAAACAAATAAGATTAACAAACCTATTAATAAATAAACCCTACTCCTTAAATTACATAATTCCAATTAATTAAAAATAATATTAATAAACATTGAACTAATAATAAATTAAAATAAACCTTAAAACCAATAAAACAAAATGAAAACCCTAAAAAAACGTAATCATGAATAATAAAGAACTTTACCAATAAAACCTATCCGACACCTAGATTTCCCTCCACATCCAGTATTTATTACCAATTCTTCTCATCATTTGAACCCATGCTCATTGTCCTAAAGATGGATCCTGATCTGGATCCGAAACGCCGATAGTTTATTGACAAAACTGCGGCCATTCCGATAAATCATGAAAACTCAAACCACATAAATATTTTTAGTCAGGTAATAGCTCGATGGTCGTGCAAAATGTGGGGATTTCACACTCGATAGGGAGGGTGGCTCGATCCCATGGACGAGGTGAAATGGTATAAAACCGGTGGTAGTTTTGACCTCCATGTGATAATCCCACAAAGCGGAAAGCAACATATTATTCTAGTTGGTCTTATGTTTGTTAACGATACGTTGTAGCATGGTATTGAGGACTTTGTTGATAGCCTCGACCTGTCCATTGGACTGAGGGTAGTATGGGGAGG
>JASDQU010263559.1:0-14777 GCA_032191745.1 Picea mariana | reverse complement strand
GGTGGTAGTGGTAGGAAATGTATGAAATGGTAGATGGAGGATGTGGCATAAATGGAGTTGAGTGAAACAATGATAAATATGATGGATGAATGTTGCATGGTCATTATGGTTTTTGTATGGAGGATAGGTATGGTGGTGGAAATGTTGGAAGGAAGTTGTGGAAAGGGTGATTGGAGCCTTGAAGAGTATAAATAAAGTATCATGAAGGGTTTCGTATACCTGCAACATTATTTTGATCCTTTTATAGTGTAAAAATTATGATTGTGTCTTTGAGAAGAATTGAAATTGTATTTTTCTATAGGTATGCCTGTTGTTGTCAATTTGAAGTTGATTTTGAGTGCCTTTGATAGGATTGTTGAATATGTTGATACCTCCTTTGTTTCATGAAAATCATTTGTGAGGTCTAATTATTCAAAAGGAATAATATGATATCTTGTATGGTGACGATTAAGTTTTCCTTTTGATGTTGAAGTTGTGAAGTATTTGTATTGATTTTGTACAATATATGTACAGACCCATAATATTGCTAGAGTAGACAAAAAATTATTGTATATACTTATTGGTGTTGATGAATAATCATCATATTGTTGGTTTTGACCACAAGAATACAAGTGTATTGTTATATTTTGACAATAGATGAATGAATTTTTTTGTTATCCTTGACAAGAACAAACTGCTTTATATTGTAATTGCGACACATAGTTGTTTTGCAAGATGTATGATGATGATAACGCTGGTCATTGTGGTTTTGGTACACATTTGTTGGGTATGGTGTAATGGATTTGTGAGGTGGGTGATGATGATGATGATGATGAAGATGTGGATGAAATGGAGGATATGAAGGAAGTGTGAAGTGTGGATGGGTTATGAAATGGAAGATGATGAGACTTACAAATAGTATGTATGATGTCTCTTTATTGTCATGCTTTCGTAATGGTTGGATATTGATACCTTTTTGTTTTTTTGTTGTTGTAGGATATTTGAAGTTCTTTAGCCATCGTTCTAGTTTGAGCATGTAGATTCTTCATGGGAATGTTCCTAGCTCTGTCCATCACATGTGTACCTAAAACAATTTTGAACAAAAGTTAGTTTTCTTTTTTTTTGTTTTTCTTTTCTTGTTAGGGTACTGGTTCCATCCCTACCCCATCACTCTTATTATGGTTTTCATGGTGGGGAATATATTATTGCATACCTAAGGCTTCCTTTATGGAGGTTTTCAACTAGATGTCTATCCCAAGTGTCTTATGAGCTTTTCACTTAGGAATATTTATTGTTTTTGTAACATCCCAGTTTTAACGCTTATGAACTATAATGTATTATGTAATTGTGACTTAGGTTGGTGAGATGGTAAAGTTGAAAAAGGGCCAGAGTGCCTAGGAAATGTAATACTTCATATACATTGGTAAAATACATTGTTGGATGCAAGACAGAAAAGGACAAAAGAGATAGGGGGCTATGATTCCATGAGAAAGGGGACTTGAGGGGCTAAGTCTTTTTATTATTATTTTATTTAACCATAATTGATTTTATGGAGAAAAGGGGTTACATGAGCTTCTTGGGGGAGGTCATGTGGCTCTTGATTTCCAAGTAATTATATAAACCCATCTTTGGTTTGTTTGGGGGGTTCACTTGTTCTTACTCATTCATTGTACACCCTTCTCACTCTTTCACCTTTAGGAGACTCATTCTTGTTGAATTTGTGTGTTCTTGGTTGGAGCATGGATATGAATGGTTGCATGAGGGTGGCTTTGGGTGAAGTTGGGGGTCGTTCTTCCCCTGGTTCGTCTTCTTCTCCTTGTTCTCTTTTTCTTCTTTCCTCTTCACTTCCTCTTTCTATTTTGTGTGCTCTTGGGATGAGCATGCGAAATGAATGGCAGGAAGAGGAGATCCATTGTTGAATGGCTATAATAATTTACTAATCATTCCAAGAGGGAATGGATGCCCGTGTGCATGAGCTTGATGGTAGTTTAGATAGAAATGTCCACAACTGAGAATCCTTGGGGTTTCCAGTAGGGATATTTCCTCACCAGTAGCACTAGAGCCTTGGAGAGAAATGGAACAGCCTCAAGGATTGAATGGAAGAGAAAGGTGTTCATTTCTTTAGGTTGTGCAGGCTAACGGGGAAAGAGAACTAGAAATTAGGATTTGTTGTGTGGTTGGGAAACCTAAGAGCTAGTTAGCCAACTGTTGCATGTTTTAGATTCGGCCTAGGACCCATCCTTGTGGATTCATAGCCCTAGCTCAGGGGTGACCTTCTACTGAGATTAAATGAACAATAATGTCTATGGTTGGGAGGAACGTCCTTGGTCTGCAGCCAGTTGGTAAATGTTTACTTAAAAGATAAGTGCTCCCTGTGTTCTATGTATAATTTTATTTTGTTGTGTATTTAATTATCTCTAAGATATGCATTTTTAATGTGCATGTTTGTTGATTATTTGTTGTGCATGTCACGTTGCTTACTTTTGTATGTTGTATCCTAGAGCTTTATTAATGCATGTGGTTTATTCCTGCTTGATTTCATATTAAATGTTGTTAGAATTCAAACTCAAATAAGAGAACTGAGTCTTGGGACTGCAACGTGCCTCGCCTGCTGGTGGTTGGATGTGTTGCAGCCTATTTAAGTGGTGTAGCCCTAGCCTGCAGGTGGCTGAATATGTTACGAAATTGTATCAGAGCTACTGGTTGAAACACCGGGCTGGTATGCGTCGGATCTATTGGTCAAAGTCTTATGGTTGAGATCGATTTATGACCTTGAAGTCGAAAATCTCAGGAGGAATGGCATTGCAGATTCCACACAGAAGCTAGAACATTAGAAATCCCTTGTAAGGGATCGAAGGATCATGACTATCCCTTTTGAATTCAGGAGCAATCCCCACTGTGCGATCGAGAGAGATATGGATCATTAGATCGAAGGGCAGGTGAACAAGGATTGTCTGATGAAGGAAAAACCAGAGGTTGGGGTAAGGTTAAGCCCCAGCCATCACATATAGATTGTTGATCGTCATCCGTCGATTGAGTCCAAGCGCGAAAGGTAAGACTTTAGAATTCCACCACTTAGACAATGTTGGAAGGTAGGAAAAGCCTAAATTGTCGAAGGATGGAGTCGCAAAGTCCTGTCATCCGTCCTATCTGATAGGAGCATGAGGGAATCTCCTTCATCGATCGTGGTCACCCTACATTGACCACTTTAGGATTTTTCACTCTGAGAGTTTTAAACCTTGTTGAACGGCTACAACCCGGAGCGTTGAAGTCTCATATTTCCAATCAACCATTAGATCGAGGGAAGGACTTTGAGAGTGTTGCGGTTCGTCAGATCTAGCGTTGGTAGAAGGGTAGTGAGTTTCGAAGCTTCAGAACCTCACCACTTCAGAGTTCAGTAGTTCAGGAGTATGGGGGTCATTTGGAGCGAGAAGCCCCGAAGCCCAAAGTTAATCACAGTTGTTGGTTGTGGGAGGAGTGTGAGCCATCGATTTATTTCGGCGTTCGGCTATCCAGGAGATAGCATGTGTTGTACTCAGGAAAATTCTGAAGCCCGGAGTCCCATATTTGATTGATGACATGGATTATGCCACGTAGCAGGGGTGTCGTGTGGAGACATGTGTCACCCAGTTTTAGTACCTTTTGGACCCCTATCTATTCATTTTTTAGTGACACATGGCACTCATGCCACAGATCCACATCACCCTAGGTGATGACAACATGTCGTGTCCACTTCGAGAGTATGTAACTCTAGGGGTGTCCAAGTTTCTGTCAGTGAAAAGTGTCGAATCTTGAAGTCGCGAAGGCACACAGACTGTTGATTTGAGATCCCTTCAGGACCTCTCTCGATCGGGTGATAAAGGAGATGGAGAAGAGGTAAGTACTTCGGAGGATTGTCCCTCTAGGGAAGTGGAAGACTCAGGAATGGAAATATCCCAGAGCCATGGAGCACCAATTTTCTGAATTAGTTAAGAGTCATTCATCTCAACGCGTGATTAAGTCGCAACCGTTGATCTTGTTGAAGCCTCTAGATGGGGGAGGGATTTCCCATACAGTGGGAGATTAAATCTCGACCGTCTAATTTTTCTAATGGAGTTATTAAAGGCTTCAATGAAGTGTAATTTTGGGGGAAAAAAAAAGTTGACAGGGGAAAACAGCCGAAGGCTGGAGGACTTGGTCCAAACGTCGATCCCATGCTAAGGTAAAAAGGGCCTAGAAGTAAACCAACCCTCAGACTTGGTGTTCACACAAGATCTTGTATAGAAAAACAAAGAGCAGGGTGCTAAAGGGTGATTAAGCACATGGTTTTGAGCCATGGTCACATGGAAATTGGTTTGAAGGAAGCACCTTTGCAGTTCTTAATTTTTTGTATCAATCAAGGGGGATGAAAGTGGTTTTTCAAGGAGCCCTAACTTTCAGCTCTCATATTTGATTGGGGCAAGAGTATAGTCGTTGGAAAGTTTATTAAGAGGATTTAGAGGAAAATAATAGGGTATTGTTATAATATGAATATTGATATAATTTTCTTCATGAATTAAACATAAAAGGTACCTGTAAATTTAATTGACAATTTTGCATGATATGTAAAATTCTAACCAGATGATTTCTTGAATATTTTGTCAAGATCAGAGGTATAATCAGATCAATTCCAGTCTAGGATCAGATGTTAGGGTCATGGAAGCATGACAAAGCTTATAAGAGTTGGATGAGGCAATCAATAGCTACAAAGAAAGTAATGAAGGTAGAAAAGAACTCAAGAATAGTGGAAGAAAAGTATCAGTCAACAACTACATGATCTGAATATATTGCAGGTACTACAAAAGTAATAACCCTCACATAGGATATGATCTAGAAGGTGAATAAATGTCATGGATGGGAATAAAAGGAAAAGTGTGATTTCCTAGCCTTGAAGGAAGGGAGGTGTAGATAGTTTCAAAGCTTAAGTGTGAAATAAATCCACTTTTGATATCAGAGTTCACAGTGGAAGCATGATGCCAATGCAGAGAATTGGGAATGCTCCATGTATGATTTTAAGGATGGATATTTATTTTAAAAAGTAGAAACCTTGGTGAATCTTACGTATCCTTCATATGCCAACTATAAATGTTTGGCGATAATTTTGTAAAAATATTCAAATTTCTAAGGATTTTATATAGTTTTTATAAATTTTTGGCGATTTATAAGGTAAAATAATTTTATCCTATAGAATTTGGGTGAATCATTTTTAAAATAGTGAATCTCGTTTTTGGAAAAACCATGGAAAATTAGCCGATGAGAGAAATTTAGCCCCTAAAATCATCCCTGGAATGCTCTCTCACTTGAAAAGTGTCATTGAGTGAAAATGGACTTCCATTGGGAATGTTATTAAGTGTGAAAGGTATGGTTTCATAGGGAAAGGTTAGTGAAGTAACCTAATGGGAAACTAGGAGTAATAGTATTTGATTCAAGAATGTTGTAGTAGGGTGATGGAATGTTTGAGATACTCCATTCTAGGGTTTTGGAATGTCTCATAAAGGTAAAGTTGGATATGAATACACAAAAAGAGCTGTGGCAATTTGAGCACACTGGTTGGATTGCAGAATGGCCAAGTGGAACTTGCATGGAAAATGTTCAGACCAGGGAGCCATAGTGTAGATGAACAGAATGGGAGAACATAAGGAATAAAGGATTTCAAGGATTTCAAGGACAACCAACTACAACATAAATAAATAAATAAATAAATAAGTGAATTGAAACATAAATGCATTGGAGTGCATGAGGAGTGAAATGAAGTTAACATGCATATGCATTAGTAGGCATGCTGACAATGAATGATTGGTACATAAGGATGTGTAATTTTGCATATGTACATAACATGCTTGGATATGCATATAACATGCTTGTGAACTTAGAATAGTCTATTATTATGAAATAAGTTTTGAGTATGACTAATGATGGATTATGTATTTAGGAAAAATGATACCGGAAGGTTAAATATGTGGATGTTGATGTTGCTTATGATTTCCATCTAGGTGAAGACCCATGAGGGTGGCAGGAATGGTGATAAAAATGATGAAGGAGGAAGTATGTGAGCTTCTACAAATATCAGTTGGTCAGATAACAACAAGTAGGTTGATAACAACTAGGAAGCTATGCATTTATTTTTTGTTGATGCATATATGTTGAAGGGGATTGAGGTAAGAACTCCCTCAGTGAATTTTCAATATTTAAATTGATATGTAATGGCCAAAGGCCTAAAGTATGTATATTTTGTTGATGCTAGAATAAATTTAGATAAAATGTTGGTTGCATATTATGTTATGATTGGTTATGGGATCATAACCAGGTTAATTCAAGAGACATATGCCTTCTATAAAAATGAATATCCATAGAGCTAGTCATGTGTGAGACCATAATATGGTTGGATATGGAAGGGATATAGTGTTGTGTGTGTGCTCAATGGTATCTACTGTATAGTTGATGTTTGTACTGCAACCTCTTTTCCGACATTGAAGAGAACTTAAGAATTATATTCTTAGTGTTGTGTTTAGGTTGAAAAGGAAGGTATCCAATTAGTCAAGCAAGCAGTAGGAAGTTTGTGAATGATGTCTTAAGGCATTGGCGAGACCTTCCAACTCACCTTGTTGAATGCATGACATAGTTATATGGTATTATGTATTAATAATTAATTTTTTCATTAAATGAAAAGCATGTAGTGCTAAGAATACATAATGATGGATATATGAATTATATTTAATATAAATACTAGCTTAAGGTGATTGGATTGTTGTTGTTACAATTCCAAGATCAATTTTGGAGCTATTAAAAATGTTGCAAGTGATAATACAGGAACCATTGAATGCATTAGGTGAATGCATGTATATATTATATAACATAGAAATGATTATGCTAACAACTGAAATGATGTGATTATTGCTAACTCATGAAGTTGAAAACTATTTAGGAACTGTTATATATTACAACAAGAAAATTGTAGGTTAAAGAATCTACATAATGATAAATTACAAAAAATCTCTGTTGAGGGGTATTGGTTTACTCTCTTACTCTCTTCTATTATGTCTGAGTTTGTATTGACCTAGGGTTCATGTCTATTTGGGTTTCCAACAAAGCCTCTAAAACTATCGGCCCTCCTGGTAAACCAGAAGGTAACACAGTGCACAGAGTGCCCTACATAGTCTCACCTGAGATAACTTTAATGGGTGGTTGTAAGACTCATGTGTTTACATACTAGGATTGAGTCTGAGATATGAGAACTGTGTATTGAGCTGCTATTATAACTTGTAACCACAATATAACATCATTTGCGAATAAGCAGCAAATATAGCAACTCATTCATTAAACATAACAATAAAAACTGAAGACAATAAAGAGATGCATGCATTCATCACATAACATAGATGTTATCGTGGTTCACCCCCTCCTAGGCTACATCCACAAAGATTTGGCTCTCATCTCTTTTATTATAGTCACTATGTTACTATGGTGTCGCTTGCTTACAATTCTTCCCAGTTGGGTAAGATCTATATGAGGTAGACTAGATCGAACCAGGATCCTTAGCCTAAGATCTAAACCTCAAAATCTACCCTCCTCAGTCCTCTCTAGCTCAAAATCTTATAAAAGTAGGTCATACAACAAAGTAACCCCTATCATCTTGCTACAATACTTCTTGCTATAACAACGACTAGTCTTTATGATAACCAAAAATCCAATGATACCTAAGCATGTATCCACACCCCTTATGATACCTAAGTATCTATATTTATACATTTATGGCTCCTCGGTCATTTACAATACATTACCAAAACCCTAAACCTATCGTTGTTAGGTCGTCCATGCATGTGCACATGTTGTTCTTCCTTCCAGCTGTCGCTTTCCTCGTGCATGCTTACTTTCCAAAAAATGCATTGCTTTTCCATTTTGGCCTGCCTCCAATAGACCCCCAACACTGACATGTTGCTCATCCCGATCCACCTAACCTTTTTGTGCTTCCTCGATCTCTTTGGTTATCACCTGGAACTTTTCCTTAAGCTTTCCTGCCTATGTTTGTGCCTGCACAGTCTTGATGCATGAGCATCATATAAAGCCAAAGACACACACCTAACCAAAGGAGATAGATGGAAAAGTGCCATCACAGATTTTGAAGTGTTTTGAAGATTAATGAATGAACGTTAATGTAATAGATAGGAAGAACATGCAGTTGCATTTATAACTGTAGATCTAAACTAATTTTAGAGCGTGTGTTCCTATCCGCCAGATGTAATAGACATTTATGATTGTTTAATACAAGTAGGTAGATATGAATGATAGATTAGATAGTTTTAGGAGTGTAGGAGGAAGGAGGGAAAATGAATGATAGACACCCTCAACCTTTGTATCATTGTAACAATAATTCAGAATTCTTAAGTTGTAGAGCTGCAGAAGAGAATAGAGGGGAACAGAGAATTTCATGCATTTTTGCTGTTGATATTTACGATGTATAGGAGCACTGGAATTAATAGAAGAAACCTTTGATTCCAATCTATGTGTTTGTTATGGTTGTTGGAACCACCTGTTGAATGGCATGTTGCGGGCTTGTTTTTATTCTCTGTATGCATTTATTTCAATGCTATGTATGTTTGTATGTTCTGGAATTTTCAGTTAAATGTTTGAATTCCAGGTAAGGGGAGAATGAGTTTCAATTGTTTCTCTTTCTGAGAACTTCTGTAAAGAGGTAGTAGAGGGTCCGCAAGGAGTGCGTCGACCAAACTCTGAGTTTCATCTCAGAACTCTCAGAAGAGGTTCAGATTTCATTTTGACGGACATAAGGGCCGTGTAAGGTGTGCGAAAGCTGAGCAAAGTCTTGGATTTTACAAATCTGGGAAGAAGATTGGGAGACTGTTGTTGCAAGGAGTGCATGGCGTCAAAGACCCTAAATAACCAGAGGTTATTGGAAAGTTGTCACAAGGAGTGCGTACAGGAATCCTTATGGAAGTTTGAATTTACAAGCGAATGCTCAGGAGAGATTTAATCTTTGAAGTGGTCAAAGGGAAACGAAGGTTGAAATCATTCTGCAGGAGTCAAGTTCAAGAGGGAGGATGCCAATTTATTTGGCTAGATGTCCATGAGATGTTGAATCAGATGGTGGAATCATTTCAAGAGGAAGTGTTGAAGTCCCAAGAGCCATTGGATCTCATGGAACAACGAAGGGATTAAGACTAAGTGAATTTCACACCTTTAAGATTAGGAGGAATAGAGACCATTAGATACAGATCAACAAGGACCGTTGATCTCGCTTGTGAATTCACACATCGGAGTTCAGGGAGTGGAGTGACCAGTGGTTTGGGTCAAGCATTATGGATTCCTAGTTGGCGAAATCCCAATACAACGAGAGTCGTTGGATCAAGGGAGGCTTGCAGCCATCGATCTCGTCCAAGGTGAAATTTCAGAGTTAGGGAATGGTAGAGGAAGAGGAACAACTAATTGGTTGTTCACTCAAGTCCTAAAAGACGGAAGCTAGTGGGTGACAAGTGGCGTGTGCTCACTGCTTTGGAGGAGTCAACCTTCATTGACATTTCATGTTTTGGCTTTTGCAAGAGTTGTGGTAGTGCACCAAGAACCTCCAACTCATGAAACTCAAAATCATTCGTGGGCTTAAATAAAGAGTTTCATTAACTCTTGGAATAGTTTCGGAAAAGATCCTAAGCGAATCTTGGCCCGAGGGCAGGGGGTCTGTGCCAAGTCTTCTCCTTGAGTGTGTCCACTATCTGGACTGCAACTTCGTCAATGACCAATTCTATGCATTCTGCCTGAGTCTGTTTTATCTGTGTCTTGGCTTCCTCTTCCTGTGCTAGGACTTCTGCTACCCACACTTGCAGTGGTTCCATTTGAGCCTTATGCTCTTGTTTCTATGTTTGCACAGTGGTGAGTTCTTCTTGCAATTTCTTCATGTCCTGCACCCGTTTGACACGCTCTGTGATAGCCATTATCGTTTTCCTCTGCTTGAGGTCTTGTATTGTTGCGTTGATCCTTTATTCTTCCTTTTCCCACCTTTGGACCTGTTGATCCTCCTCTAAGTTTGTCCAAAGATGTGTTGCTTGATCAAACAAGTCGGTTGTTGTGCTGACCTATTTTTCTATCTCTTGGAGTTGCGGTACTACTTCTTTCTTCCTTTTCTCCTTCACTGCTGGTGGAGTAGTAAGTGTGATCTATTCTCAGAGATTATCGATATCCTTCTGGTATTGATCAATTTCCTACACAATCTGATCAATTTGTTATTCTGCTGTGATTTCCTTCCTCTGCGTGGCCATTGGAATCTTCTCGTAAGTTTTTTCCACTTTCTACTCCAATCGTTTTCTGTGCTCCTTTTCCTCTTGGGTCTCAAGCTTATCCTTCTCATAGACTATTTCCATCACATCCCGCTTCTTTGTTGCCTGCTGCAATTTTTCATGTGCGAGACTGTACCTCATGGTTTACGCTAACCTGCAACTTGTGTAGTGCCTTGGATGGCATCCGTATCAACACTAGTTGGATTTGAGGTAAGTATTTTAGGGGTGTCTACCCCATGATCTCATCCATGCGTAGCATACTGGGTGTGATGTGGAATGTTGTGTTCAACCATAGTATCATATGGACTGGATCTTGCTCTCCTGCTTCCAATATTTCCTCTATCTACGGTGCTGATGGATTTGTTCCCCTGTTGCTACCTGCTATTTGTACTTCCCTAATTTACTTCAGGAACTATCACATGCCTTCTAGCTCCTCTTGAATCCTGTCCCTATGGTGCACAACATTGTCAAAATCCTCGGCTAGACAATCCTAGACCATTCGGGCTATCATTTCCCCATCATCGTCCATGATCGTATACTTTGGAAGTGTTCTTTGTGCCTTTTGTTTCTTGCGCACACCTCTTGTCTACGGGGCTACCCTCTTATTCCACCTTGGTTCCCGTGAGTTTGGATTTGGTGTGCTCCCTTACACTACCTCAGCCTGTTTCTATTTCTCTTTGACCAGCTACATGTTCTCCTTCTTGCCCTTTTAGGTCCTTGTCTTCATTATGCCTTTGTTTGTCTATGTTGTTTTTTTCTGGCCTGTCCTTTGTTTCTTGGTTACTTGGATTTCCTGAGGCTATGTTTCTCCCTTCCCTACCTCTCCTTCTGTTGTTCTTTCTAGTAAGTCCTAGGTGAGGACTAAAATCCTCCATTCATCTTCTCTATATTTGATCACCATGTCGATGTCGCCCTTTGTGATACAATAGCACATATGTAGCCACTACTTATCGGGGTCCTTGCATGCCTGTATCCACATCGCATGTCGTATGTCCTTGAAGTTGGCGATGTCCTGAAACTACATGAAAACCTCTAGTGTTATTCTCAACATGTTGTTGATGGCCTCCTGCAAGTCACATATGTATCCTTCAAATGTGGACCCGTTCATCCTCTTGTGCCTAGAATCCAACATGGCTTTCAGCCATAGATATCTTTCTCCCTAGTTCAGTTTGGGTCTGGTACAAACAGTTACATACCTTGGTTCTCTCCAGCACATAAAGGATATTAACATGATTATCCATGAATAGTGAAACTCTGTTCCGAGATCCTGCACATCCTTGTAGTCATCCAGGAACAAGTTCAAGAGATACAGTGCCCAACTCAATGTGGTGCCCTCAGTGCATTGAGCTTCTACTGTGACAACTCCAGCTGGAACTTCCTCTTTACGACATTTTCTTAGCATCTTACAGGCTAATATTTTTGCACGCATCTATGTTGCAACATCATTGATCCTCTTGATAATGATCCCTTGTGTCCCTCTGTTGGTACCATACTTCTTCTTCATCTCTTTCGCTAGTGCTTTCTCCCTAGATTTATCGTCAAGAAACTATGTGGGATCCATGCCCCGGGATGGAAACCCTATTATGTTCGTAAGAATATCTACGTCTATTGAGATGAGCTTGTCCAACCATATGTCCCCACCATGTGTGACTACTAACAATTGTTTGACGCATGCGCTTACATACTGACCTCTGCCAAAATGTGGTAGGTCCAACAGACCTAAAATTCATGTCTTATCCAACCTTATTGCCCATCGAAGTGGCTGAGAAATCAGTTCCCCAACTGGATTAGTGCCCACAGTTTCCAAGTATACTCTCTTTTCAAATTCTAGAAACTTGTCTGCGTCTACTACATCGTGGTCTGAGTATTTTAGCTTATCGATCTGTTGATCTAAAAATGACGAAGACTTATATTCTTGAAAATAATTACAAGTTTTAATTCATGTGTTCAAATGAAAATGGATCAATTTTGCAAACAAAACTTTTATAGAAATTACACATTCAAGATGCATATAAATTGCAACAAATAACAGTGAACAGAAAACACATAACACAACAAATGATAAAGGAGTTCACCCACCTCTTGGGCTACATCTCCTAGTCTAGATTCCAATGGATCTTTTGTATTATTTTCTCAAAGTTCTAAAATATGTGCTTTAAAATGTTCAAAATTCCAAATAGATGGCTCCAATGGCTTCAGAATGTCCCAAAACCCCTAGATGGGCTTTTTCGACACCTCGTTTAGCCAAAAATTGAAGAAGATAGGATTCCTGGAAGTTCCCCTTCAAACTTGCTATCTCTGGATCGCCAAAATGCACCCTTACCTCCTCAACCTAGCCCCCATGCACATATATGTGTAAAAACCCAACACCGGGCACAACCACACAATCGGTGCAAACTGTAGGACGATTATGCACCTTAGCCCCTAACTGCCAAGGCCAAGGGCACATGGGCCACCACATGGCCACGCGCATATACAAACAAGGGTTAAGTTTAAATGTCATATGGTAATGGTCAGATAGGCGTGCATATGGTAATGGTGGTTACATTGTATACACATAGGACCGGGGGCCGGGCTAAACCCCAGCCCAGTCTGCGCCCCAACATACAATACATTTCAATTTAAATAAAATGTTTACCATATATATTATAAGAGCCAAACGATGGCACACCAGTTGGGTGGCCCTCCCCAAGGCTTTACCCCTGCTCGGAGGTCGCGGGGTCAAATTAGGCCAACAACATAAATTTTACACCAATGCGAGGGTGACATGTGGCAACCACTGAATGGGCCACGTGTCAGCATTTCATTCACCATTAATGACACGTGTCATATGCCAGCTCATCCACAATGCTACCAACCAACACCTACCATGTGTCGTATGGCTCTGCCATGTGCCGTACGGTCTGCCACGTGAGCATCCGTACAGACTATATGGACTGTACAGTCAGCACATTTTTTTTTCCTATTTGTCGTTTTGAATAGAACACGATATCTCTCTCATCCGACATCTGTTTGAACCCAAATGAGTTGTGTTGGGTTCATGACAATGAGGCCTACGTTCCCATTTGATTTGAAGTCATTCCAAGCACTTTGAATTTTGAGCAAAATTTGATCCCTTGGATCACACCTCCCCATTGGAAAGCTTTTGGACCTCCAAAAGACTATTTTCAATCTATTTGAAGATGAGGGTAAAGTTTCCTCACCTTTCCAACCTCAATCCACTTGGCTTTTCTTGGATTTGTTCCTTTAAGACCAACTCAAAGATATTCCACATTTCCTCGTTTTGAAGTTCTCATTCTCCTATCAAGGATGGTGTCGTCATGCAGTTCTATAAGATATTCTGGGGAGAAATCATCTATAGAAGGAATCTAAACATGTTCTCCTTGATCATGAATCAAAGGAGGCTCATACAATTTCAAATTCTCAACATTAACAACTGCATACATTTGCATATAAGGAGGCAAATCTAAATGGAAGGCATTGTTACCAATCTGGTCAAGAATCTTGAAAGGACCATATCGAATTGGTTTTAGTTTTTTACCTTCTCCTTTAAGCCTCTCCTTACTAATGTAAAGCCAAACTTAATCTCCAACTTGGAAACTGTGATCAACACGATGCGTGTCATGTCTTGTTTTTTACTTGGCTTGACTCTTTTCCAACTACTCTTGTACCATTTGATGTATCGATTGAATTTGTTCAATGAACGTTTCTACCCTATCAATGTCATATTGACCATCAATAGCAATATCCTTCCTAAAGAAAAAATCTAAAGGAGATTTGGGCAAATAGCCAAAACATGCTTCAAATGGCGATGTTTGAGTTGAAGAGTTCTTAGCTTGATTGTAATCATGTTGAATGTAGTGTAAATGCTCATCCCAAAGTTTAGGATGCTTGCTCCAATAACCACGAAGAAGATGCACCACTATTCTATTTACCACTTCTGTCTAACCATTGGTTTGCGGATGAAAAACTATGCTCTTTTTCAGTTTGGTGTCCATGAGTGCCCATAAAATTGACCAAAAACTTCCAATAAATAGAGAATGTCGATCAGAAATAATGGATTTAGGAAATCCAAAATGTACCCAAACATTTTGAAAGAACATTCGTGTTGTTTGCTCAGCTATAACATGCTTCTTACAAGGCATCAAAATACACATTTTTCTAAATCGATCAACCACAACATAAATATAATCATGATTTCATTTAGACATAGGTAAACCTCCTACAAAGTCCATAGAAATACTTTCCCAAGGATGAGAAGGAACCAGAAGTGGAGTATACAAACCCAACTTTTGATTGCTAGGTTTGCTTGTGGCACATAACGAACATCCTCGAACATATCTTGAAACACTTTCATTCATTTTAGGCCAATAGAAGTACCTTTGCAAATTAGCCACCGTCTTGCCTACAACAAAGTGACCAACAATAAGAGAAGAATGGGCTTCTCTTATTATGTTGATTCTTTCACCCTGTGGAATACATAGCTTGCCAAGA